>JAVCKU010000139.1:2535344-2553521 GCA_032273985.1 Hypsolebias coamazonicus | reverse complement strand
TCAGAAAATAATGAAAATTTCTGCCGTTTCGGCCGATGACGTCACGGGCGGGGGGGGCCGGATACGCGAAATGCCGGATACCGAGGTTCACCTGTATATGATCTTAGTCATCGGTTTTAGGATACATTGTACAAGCTGTGATTCCACTCTCTTCTGTCCACAGGAGTGGTGTGGTCCATGGGTGTTCCTCATCTTCACTGCCTTCCTCATCATCTTTTTCGTCTTCACGTTCTTCAAAGTCCCAGAGACGAAGGGAAAAACCTTTGAAGAGATCGCCCGCGGCTTCGGTAGCGCTCCACCTCCCGACGCCTCTTCCGCCGAGGAGCCTCCCGCCACCTCCAGCACCGCCGTGACGCTTCCGGCCTCGCCGGAGAAGGAGAAGGTCCCGCTGGTGGAAGCGCCAGCAGCCGTTCAGGTCTCCGTGCCGGCAGCCGAAACAACTCCGCTCACAGAGAAACCCGGCGCGACCGAAGAGAAAGTAGAGCAGGTGTAGATGAAGTTTTATGACGTGGGAGAGATTATATTTGAAGGAAGAGTCACAAAAAAAACTGAGGAAACTACTTCAGCGTTGCTCACACTTTCTTTTCAAAAAGTTCTGTCTTCTAAAAATCTTGACATTCCTGAGGAATCGGGTGCGTCCAATAAAAGTGTGTGTCTGCACCGCAGTCAGACTGACACACACCTCTGGTTAATTACCACTGAAGCTGGTTCAGGTCCAGCTGCTATGGTCCTTACTGCAGGAAAGGGCAGTCAACAGGAATTCTGATTTTCTGAATCATGTTACAGGTGTTTTCATAAATACAGCTTCTGAGTTCAGGTCCAAGTGAGTTAAAGTGGCGTGGATCACCATGATACACTTTTTAATTGCCCTGTTGTCTTTTATGTAAGGAGAGTTTTAATGACTAGTGTAGTGCAATACAACGTGCACCCACTGTTCTCGTGATTGCAGTTGTACTTTGAGGAGGTGTTTCTGACTGCTGGTTTAATAAGATGTTTTCTGAGTCACGTTGCCTTTTCCTCACAAAATACCAGGATTATTACCAAAATACATCACCTGCCGATGAACACGCGCAACCTTAAATATCTGGTTGTTAAATCCATTCTGCATAATTCCTCCCCAGATATTTCAAACTTTAATAAGTCTAAAAGCTAATGCTAAAACCATAAAACAAGTTTGTTTCATTTACGTCCTGATGCTTGCTCAGTAATCCAGGTAGATAAGTTAACCAGGTTACGTCAGGTCCTCTGGACGGATTCTTTTTGTTGAAACATTTTATCTTTTGTCCAAAAGACTTCTTCAGTCTGAGGAGCTGCAACAAACTCTGTTTTATAAGCAGCACCTTTAGCGGATCAACCAGTTTGCTGATGACATCCAGAACTACCTGTAGTTGTTCACATGCAAAAGGACCAGCAGCCTAACAATTGGTTGTTAGTGATGGCCGCTTGTTATTCACAGAGGGCTGAGTGATACTAGCAATAACAAGTGCAGGTGCTTATGACTGTTTGTTGCAGATCCTCAGACTGAAGAAGTCTTTTGGATAAAAGACAAAATGTTTCAACAAAGAAGAATCCGTCCAGAGAACTGACTCAATCTCCTCAGATTAATCTACCTGGATTATTGAGCATGCATCAGGATTTACTGGATATAGTTTATTAAATTTGAGATTAGCATCACTTCCAATGACAACAAATGAATGACTGTGGCACCAATTCCCAAATCATGTCTAGTTACTAAATAAGTTCAATGTTTACTCTGTCCAAATTTTTGAAAGTAAAAATTGCCAAAATTGAATAGAGACTAAAATAATATATTTTCCACGACTGACCAGAAATACTTCCTAAATAATTTAAAGATAATCTTCAGAAGAATAAGCACAAATGCAATCTGCTTAAGATTAATAATTGGGATTCAAAAGTGCTACATTACACGCTTATTGGAAATTTAGCAGAGATTTAGCAACTTGTCATCTTTGGTAGTTATTTGATTAAAATAAACTAAAGGTCATTAAAAAAAGTACAGTATTGCAGTCTGTTTTTAAAATCATAATAACCTTTGACCTGTAGGACTAATGCTTTTAGCCCAGTAAGACTTGACTGCATAGAACATCTATTGTATATTTTTGTTAAAAGCAAGATTATTATAATAGAAATAGTTTTAACACAAAGTATATAGAGTAAAGCATATTAAGATGTTTTAATGGTTTTCAGACTGGCACCAATGTGTGAACAGTGAGTTGTTTGTGTGCAGATGAGAAGAAACACCATCATCACCTAAAGTGCAGTTTAGATGAACCCTTTATCTCTCGTGTACAGTACGCATCGCGGTAACCAGATGAAGACGAGTTGGAAACTATCAGTAAGTCTTTGAGCACAGGACTACTTTATTTCTAACAAGCTGCTAATTAGGGATGCACGATATTTGATTTTTGGCTGATATCTGATACTTTAAAACTTATTTGGCCGATAATTGATACCAATACCGATATTTTCCCCCCTAGACCTACTTACAGAGACCACATAGCTTTCTCTGTTGTGGAATTAAAATACTTCATTATTCTGCATGACCTTTGTTAATTTGGCCTGCTACCAAATGCAGATGCCAAATAAAGGGGGCTGAAAATTATAAAACACTATATCAATATATACATTTGTATTTTACAAAAATGGCGCCTTTTATATTGGTGAGTTATTTTGACGAAATGGTCGATGTCGATATTTAACTTTATCGCTAATATTGGCCGATACAGATACCATACCGATAATATCGTGCATCCCTACTGCTAATAATATAAGCTGCATTTACATGAGCGGTAACGAATCATATATTTACCGAAGCTGTTAACAGGTCAGATTACGTGAAATGTGCAATCAGTGCCGGATCTTCAGCCATAAGGGAACGAGGCAACTAAAGGGGAAGTGCTAATACTGTCAAATCACAATGTTTAAGAGTTTTAGTGAAAGATAAAACTGCTTACTGAGGTTTATTCTAATTAACCTGAATAACATTTTGTTTTTATATGTCATCACAAAGCATGGTATTCTTCAAAACTGCTAAAAATAAATGTTTTAATTAGTTTTTAATCAAGGTTTTTGAATCAGTCTGGTTTTAATTAGATGTTTAAATATAAACTAAACAAATAAAATAAAAACTATGGGTACACTAAGAGCTTTGGTTGGAAGCTGATTGGTGGACAAACCCTCATAATTTTTCTTGATTTGTGAAAGTCAGTCCAAAGATGGTTGTTTAAACTTTTTTTTTTCTCCTAATGTCTGTGTGAAAACGCTCAGAAAACAAAGGTTATATGAGCTGAACTTCAAGCATTTGTTCCACTTTTGGGTTTTTGATTTCAGGTCAAAATGAGCATTTTTTGTTATCATAAAGTAATCCATTAAATTGTTTCTGATTTGCTAATGTGATCCAATATGTAGATTATATTCAGATTAAAAACTGCTATTAATGTTAAAAAAAAAAAACAGATGCTAGTCTAATAAACATTTTACATAATAAAACCATTAATTATCTTAGATAACAAGTTCATGCTAACATGTTATCATAACATGTTTTTTTCCATAGTCTTAAGTAAACCAACACATTTTTGAAAATAATTAAAAGTTTAAGTGGCTTTTTTGACATCACAGGGTTATTGTGTAATGTTGAGTTTGTGGGCGATCCATGACCAAAACGTTGATGTGAAAATGTTGAATGAATCTGTTTGTACTTTTGCAACATGCAGCTGCTCAAAAATGCAGAGACAACACAAATATCCCCAAAATACAACAGGAAACAGGCTGTTTCATCTCAACAGGACACAACTCGGTTATTAAGCATTAAATTCCATCATGGCTGTTATCAACTGAATTATTAAAGTCCAAATACACTCAACTTGTAATTTTAGGAATAAATCTTAATTCATTTTTGTGAACCTAATTTTTTTCCCCGAAGAATTAAACTCAAATATATTTTATTTCCATCTAAACTTGAAACTTAAAGGAGTCAAATCATTAATAAGCTCAAATATCATTTTAGCTTTATTCCACGGGTCTAGATGCTGCCAGCGCTGTGACACTTTGTCTTCTTATGCGACAGATATATGTATTACTAACAGTGCGTGTGTTGTGAAACCGTGTGACAAAAAGAATATTTTCTATAATCTATTGTTCCGTTGTGTGGATTTGCTGTAGAGAAAGCTATTCTCGCCCTCGCTGTCCATTCAGAGACCATTTATTTATGTATTTCTTTTATCCTTAACTGTACTTGAAGAGATTTACTTTGGTAAAATGATCCACCTGCCTAACGTTTAGACAGTTTCCACTTAGAAATGTGTACATTTGTTGATATGTTTCACTTGATGTGAGCAGGCTTGTTAAGATGAGTAATTCTTAAGATTATTGAATTTGGAGTTATAGTTTTAATGTATATTCATGTATTTGTAGATGATGGTGTGTTTTGCGCTCCTCTCTGATGGTGTTCGGTGTTGTATCCAGTCTCTCCTGTGAATTTGCTGCTTCCGGTAGTGGCGAGACATTGAGTTTTACCAAACCTGTGTCTCTTAAATACATTTCTGTAACACCAGTTGCCCTGTCAGGAGTGCCTTTTGGCAATCTCAAAAAAACAAACAAATCTAATACCTCCAAGATAGGTGCTTGATGTATCTTTTTCTTTAAGAAAATTTGGGACTCAGAGGTTTAAGAAAGCTCAGTGTTGAAGATGCTGCTTTTGGTGAAGAAAGATGTGAGTTTTGAGTGGCACATGACTCTCTACAGTAAGTTTCTTCTGCTTTAAATCCTTTCCATACAAGTTTACAAGTGGTTTGAAGATTGCAAAAGTCACTTCTTGTTCAATTTGATTAAAAGCTATTTTGTAGTTTGGGCAAATGTTACGTAGAACTCTGAAAAACCAGTTGGTATGACTGTAAACTGGAACAAAAGTACCAGAAATACTCAAAGCAAAATTTAAAGGAACATTAAAAGTACCTGGAGGCAGAAAGCTACTGTGTGCACATGTGCAAACTCAAAACTCTCCTCTAACTGTACAGGAAAAAATGAAAACAAGTGTAAAAATGTATTTTTAAGAGCTCTATTTCTATGTTACCTGCATGTTTTTATGTTTGAGTCACACTGCCATTAGTCCCTACACTGCTGTCCATACACTGAAGTTTCTCAGGCTCAAATCAGTTTCTATATATTAATATAAGAGTCAGCCTCTGACTGAAGCTGCTGTGTTTTGAGTTTTATTTTTCCTTTTGCGTGTCAGTTTCATCACTCACAAGCACGCTTCACCAGATTAAACTCTTTTGAGTTTCGGCAGATACAAATTTGCATCATAATTTAAACGTGTAAGCAAGAAAACAACGTCTTAATTGCTCAGATGCGCTGCCGTGGTTTATTTGTTACTTGAATCATGACGTCATCAAGTAAATTACAAAATAAGATTTGTTTAATTCAAGTTTGGCCATAATATTTATATTAAAGCACATAATTACATATTTCATAGCAAAAATCGGAACTACTGTGTGTTAATTTAGTTGTTTTGGGATTCAGTCGTACACGTGAATGTAAATTTGTGAAAATGGTTTCAACAGCATCATTTGGTTCTTGTGATCTTTATTCTGTGGATGTTTGGCCCTGACAACTGGTGTTTTTGTATAAATGTGCGTACTGTGAGATTTCCGTTATGTTTTTGTGCCTCACTGTTTCTCAGTGTTAGTGAAAAATCTCTAATTTCTTATTCATCAAATGCATCAGGAATCATTATTTACTCAGCCTCCTCATGCAACAGATTCAACTAACTGAACTGGAAGTAGAGTTTTAATGTATATTAATCAACATGAGGCGTTTGAGGACTGCATCCATTTTCTGTCTGTAGTGCTTGAAGATGCAGTGCAGTGACTGGAGGAATACTTGACACATCGCAGCCATCGTCTGTTTGTACTGCAGTGATCAGAATGTCTGCTCAGTTTTAGGTGATTTAGTGTTAATATTTAGGCTTTTAACATTCCTGTGTTCCACATTAGTGAAGCACTCCAGCTGTTCTTTGTCCTGAACATACCAGAAATGTAAAATTGTTAAATAAAAGTATCAATATGTAATCAGAAGTACTGTGTCTATGTTTTTCCTCCAACTAAAGGAATTTCCATCCATTCATTATCTTTGCCAGCTTCTTCCTTTTTAGTAAACAGGGGTCACTGGTGTCCATATCACAGTGCAAGAGGCTGGGGACACCCAGGACGGGCCGCACATCCATCAAAGGGACACATGGAGACAAACAACCATTCACTCTCACTCACACCTCAGACTGATGAAGCCCTCCGATAGAGGGCGAAACGTCTCTGTATGGAAAAAAAAAATAAATGTCCAGATGACCTGACTGAGAATTATTGGATTTGATACCTGGACGACCGAGCATGAACTTTGTTGCCTTGAACCACTTTGTCTGTGGCTGCCTGCCTGGGAGGAGTCGATGAGGGGCAGGACGTACCCCAGAAACCATCTTAGCTCCAGCAACCTGGTTGGTCCACTTAAGGAGTTTACTGCTTGGTGGGGAAACAGTTTACTGGAACTCCTCAGACTGATGAAGCCCTCTGGATAGAGAGCGAAACATCTCTATAAAAAAGAAACTGTCCAGATGACCTGACTGAGCATTATTGGATTTGATACCTTATATTAGTGGGTTAGGGTTAGGTGTGTGCTGGTAATGGTTATTTTTAGGAAAAGGGGCAGGGTTAGACTATAAAAATAAATAAAAAATGAAGGGATGTCAATGCAAAGACTCTGAAAAGATAGACAAACCTGTGTATGTGTATGTGTGTATGTGTGGAGGGGGGTGTGTGTAAACCAGACACCCCAATGTTTTGAGGAAACTATGCATTCTAGTTTGTATATTGTTTAAAGGTGTAGTTTGTCAAATTACTGGAGTGGTCGAGGTCACCACTGGCCTCTCTCTGGCTGTGCTTTTGAGTCTGGTATAAATTGTCCTCAGCTCGCCAGGATCTGTCCTTCTGTGTCGACTTAGACAAGACAAATAAATAATTAAATAAATAAATAAATACCTTGGTTCATGTACACAATGCAACTCCTACCCACTGGAATATCTTGCTCCAAAAACATTAAAGTTTACTGTGTTTCCTGTTCCTGTCATTATAAAATGATTGAGTTTCAGACACTTCATCAAACCTTGACAGTAACGATACACACAGTCTCTGGTGATGTTGCAAGATGCCACTCTCAGAGTATGTGTAGTGAAATACTCTTGGCTAATTTAACATCAGGTTATAGCCAAATAGCTGCAATGTTCATTGAGTTATAGTCATTAATGTGATGGCAAATGTTGATTATTTGTTGTAGCCAAAATTCAGTTGACTCTAATTTTTTATGTAGAGCCAACAATTATTCTCTGAAAGTTTCATCAAAATCCATCTTGAGTTTCATGAAACATGCTGCTAACAGACAAACAGGTTCCAGTGGTTAGTGTTAAAAATGTATGCAAGTATGTGTCTTGAATTACTCTCAGCTTCTGCCACAGAATATAGAACAATACAGTATTTGCAAGTCCGACTGAGTTTTAGCCTTCCTTTTTTGTTTGTTTTGTTTTCAGGGTAAGTTGTTCATTTTGCATAGATTTAGCTCCAAAAATGCATCGATTGTGGATAAATTATTATTTCCTGAAAATGTAATTAAATTCCATGCAGTGGTTCATGAGATATTTGCCTACAATCACACAGAGGTAAGTCCAAATAGTTCATTTTAAACAAAAAACTCAAACTGTTAAAAGTTATTAAGTTCCCATTTCTGTGTTGTTTAAAGCCATGGTTCCCAACCCAGGTCCCTGAGGAACACCATACTGCATGTTTCAGTAGTTTCCTGCTCCAGTATGTGTGATTCAGTGATTTAATTATTTCCTCAAGTTGTGCAGAAGCCTGTTCATTCAAATCAGGTGTGTCAAAGCAGGGGAACAAGTACAACATGCAGGATGGTGTTCCTCAAGGACCACGGTTGGGAACCAAAGATTTTTAAAAGAAACTAAGCGTGGCAGCCATCTTAAATTCAACTGACTCCATGATATATTGTATGTATAATAACTATTTTCTGTAAAACTCATTAGAATATGGGGTTGAGGAGAAAGTCTGGCAGCAAATATGTAAACAAATACACAAATGCACACTCTGAGGTGAGCATTAATTAAAAAGTGTAAGAAAGAAATTATCATTTTGAGAAAGAACATGAGCTCAATTCAAAAATCACATTTTAGTTTGAAGTGAAGGCATGTGTAGTATTATTTTTCACATGAACCTCTTGGGCTCCTGCTCTTTGCTCAGGTCTGATGAGGAACTGAAAGCTTCCAGCTCGGCCCTGGAGGAGGACGAAGGCTTCAGCGACTGGAGCCACAGGCTGGACCACCGCAACGAGCACGAGCTGCAGGACGCCTGCCGGGCGAAAGAGCGTGTGCCCGCCGTACCATCAGCTGCTGAGGAGAAGAAACAGCAGAAGGATGAAGAGGAGCATGAAGGAAGCAGCTTCGATGAAGGTTCAACACATCACCCAGAAAAGGTTTCATTTGGCTGTTTTGATTAAATGTCTCGTTAAAAATTAAACCTTAAATTCTTCTTTCTCTCATGATGATTCGTAGCAGCTTTAGCTTGTGTGCAACATGAGAAGTGTTTTTACTAACAGACAGAGAAGCACTTTATGCTTTTACTTTTTTATTTTCAGACTTCCAGCACCAGAAGCACAGACAGGACACCCCCCAGCTCCTCTGTGTTGGTGTCCCAGGACTCCAGGCTGCAGCCCAGTGCAGGCCAAGCCTCCGACAGGACGTCCCACCAGGCAGCAACATGCACCAAGTCTCAGTATGTTCTCCACAACACTCAGCTCTCTTCTCACTACCCAAAAATCTCTTCTTTTAGTGCCCGTTTTGTAAAAAGTCAATAAATCTACAGCATCACTTTTAACAAAAATACACAAACTTTGCTTTAAGAAAACAAAAATCGGGAAGCAAGTGCTTGTTTTGCCATTTTATCAGTAATTTATAGTTTATAAAAGCAAAAACATCTGTAGAAACAAATTTTCCTTCTTGATTTATTTTCCTTTGACGCTCTACTCAAAAAGTAAATTTTAACTATTTTAAATGGACTCTTGTAAGATTTTTGATGTAACTGGGGACTACCTGAAGAGCCTGAACCTCAATATGTACCTCACAAATGTTATATCAAAACGACCGGCTTGGCACCGTGATGTGTGCTGTTACTTTTATTGGCGTTTTGAGTTACCGTGGCAACGTAATTTTCAAACAAAGACGCCATCATTGAAAACCACTGTCAGAACTTTGAACAGCCTCTGTCACAGTGAGGTCACATGGCCTGCAGTGGCGAGGTCTCTGAACAATAAACTTTTGGAGCTTCTCGTTCAAGATGGCTGCCACAGCTAGCTCAGAAAACTCAAAATTGACTATAACTCAATCATTCTTTGAAATATTGGGATGATATTTGGTATGGTCGTAGCTGAGAGCAAGTTGTTCTACATTCCTGATGCAAATCAAAAATACAAGATGACCACTTTAAAAGGCAAAATACATGATAACTCAGCTATTTTAAATTATATACTGAGCTGAAGCTTGGTATGGTGGCATCTGACAGCGATGTACAACACATTTTGAATTCAAATATAAAAATACAACATGGCCACCAAAATAAATTTCAAATGAATATAACTCAGCCATTTTTAGAGCTATTCAGAGAACATTTGGTGTATTGGTAGCTGAGAAGAATCACTAATAGACCCTGATTGCAAATCAAAAATCCAATATGTCATTTTCACCACTTTTATTGTCTGTCCAAACAAATCTCACTTGTAAATGAGTCTTCGAGGCTCAATGTGACTTATCTTTTAAATAAAGGTTGCATGAAAATATGATCACCTTATCTTAAAAGAAAAAAAAAAGACTTTAACTCATTGAGTTTTTGCCATGTTGAGCTGGATTTTGGTGTGATAGCTGAGAACAAGCCCCAATGTAAAGTATTGTCAAAACAAAATTGTGAAGTGATCACAACATGGCAGGCCCCGTCAAAGTTTCTCCAGGAACTTTCTAGTACATCCTTAACATCCATTTTTTTAAGTATATTTGGCTCTTTAATAAAGGAACCTATGTGAGATAGTGCAAGGCCAGAGGCATCTGCAAAATCTCATGGAGAAACACCCCCACCCTCTGTCAGTTCTCACCACCAACCCCGTTGTTCAAACTACCAACTCCTTACCTCCTATTTAACTGTGGTCAGGATTTTTTTTTTTTGTCATGAGCCAAAAAATCTACAGGAAGAAGAAGAAAAAGATGCAATAGTTGAAGGAAGTTTGGCAACGATCGAGACACAGCTAAAGCTGGAGTGAGTGATGAGACTGGAGAGATGTGTGATATTTAGTGGGTTTGGATTTTAGAGTTGGGCTGTAGTTTTTGTGTTTAATGTTTAGTCATAGTATGTTAGAATCAAAATAATGAGATTGTTGAAGGTAACTATGCAGCTGTTTGAAGTGGAGGATGAAGTCCTGCACCCATGGAGGGAGCTGCAGAGTCAGAGTGTTCTCAGATATTAGAGGCAGAGATGAGAATGAAAAGAGTCTGAGACAGAGGGAGGACTGATGAGGAACTGGGAGAGAGGAAGAGCGCACCAAGCACCAAACTCCAGCCTGTGAATGTGTTCACCTTCTACCTAGGCCAGATCCCTTGTGTGACATCATCAACGTTTGATAATCATCTGTCTTATGTTCATGTGTTTTCTTGACTGGTTTGGTTGGTTAAGGTTTTTTAACCTGCATGGTCCGAATATGAAACACCCAACAAATGTATAATTAACATATTCTGCAACAGTTATTACCCATTAAGAGCATTTGGGATGATAATGGTGGACTTTTTTTTTTTTACTGAAAACATACTTAATTTTTTTAATTTTTATTTTGGCTCTGAATGTTATCGGAGGATGCTTGACCAGTTTACTGATCTTCTTCACAGTAGAGGAGCTTGCAGGATGGACGGAGAGCTGGAGCAGAGGATGCAGGACGAGGAGGGAAAGCTGAAGTCACCTTTGCAGAGGGAGACAACAGAAGCTCCACAGAGCAGAGGAGATGAAGATGATCAGGAGGAGGAGGAGGAGGAGCTGAAAGAAGATTCTGACATCCCGAGGGAGGAGAGCGTCAGGAGAGAAGATGATGAAACACTAAACAAGGTGTGCAGCAGCTAATGTAAACCCAGGAGCAACATTTTTATACCATATGCAAAATTATACCTTGAATTATTTTGTCCTGATTTGAATGAATTAATAAATATTTATTCCCATTTACAAAGACAATATTCACATTAGACTCTTTCACACCTGTTAAATCATGAGAGACTTAAAATAATGATTATGCTGTAGATAACTTAAATGACCAGATCTGTATTAATGTATGTGATTTCCACATTTATGTAATAGTATTACATTGATGACATCACAAAAGAGCATTACAGTTTATTTATTATCTTATTATGTAAACCTCAACACCAATAAATGTTATTTCAACTCTTTCAATATTCTAACATCCCTTAAGGGTTATAGTACAGGCAGTCCTCGACTTACGAACGGGTTCCGGACCTAAGGACCGTCCGTATCTCAATTTTGCCGTAACTGGGAGCGCCGGCCACGTGGCGCCGTAACTCGGGATTTTCGGCCGTAACTCGAAACTGAAACCACATGGCAGCCATAACGTCTTTTTAAACACGTTTTTTTTTTCAATGTAAAACAACAACAGCATACTTAGAACGTCGTTTTAATGTGTTTCCAAGCAGTTAGCTAACAAAATACCCTCAAAAAAATCGGGGGGAAAAAAAAAAAAAAACATAAAATGCTGCATAAAAAAGCCAACGTGAGGTGTGATGATGTCACTGGGGCGGCGCCGTAAGTCCGAGTTGCCGGAAGTCGATGGCGCCGTAACTCGGGGACAACCTGTACTTTTTCAGATAGAAAAGGGGGAAAAACCATGAGGATAGGATAGTGGCATTACAAAAAATATCTCTTCATACCATGTCCTATCAGGACACGATTTAAGACATCAAAAAACTCTACAAGCTAAAGCACATTTATGAACATGTTACATATGCATTTGACGGCAAGGCGATCCATGAAGCACTTTCAAATAGACCATAGTCCTGATAAGATGTTGTTCAGCTGGCACAGTTCTGATAAGCCTCCACAAAAGTAATCTGGGGTTGTGGGGGTTGCGATAGACAAAGCTTTTCCTGAGTTTACACATTTCCCAGGAGAAATTGATAAGTTGACTTATTTTTGAGGCCAACCAGGGGAGTCAGATTCAGATAAGCCACAATTGTTGATTTTCTTCAGGCAGCTATTTTTTCTTGTCAGCCTTGAGTCCTACTGGTACTTTCAAGCTCTGAAATGGCCAGATAAGGGTGCATTCTACTGGTCCGTGCTTACAAGCCCCTCCAAAGTCGTTTCCAACATGCTGGCGAGTCCCAAAGCCGCAGGTGGCCCGCGATTCAAATCACATCCATCTTACGGTTTAGCTCATAAATCAGCTGATTTTGAGTCCTCAGAGCACAAACCAAACCTTCACAAGGCAGGCAGCCTGACGAGGGCCAAATGAGCTGCAGCTGTCTTCTTGTATGTTGACAGACCAGGAACCAGCCGATTTTCAAAAAGCAGGAAACTTGCAATCACAAATCCAGTTGTATATGTCTTTGGCGTCCTCCTGAGATTCTCAGCAGGACACGAGGGCTCTCTAGGACCCTGTTGCTTTGTTGAAAAGATTTTGTCGATTGCGTTGAAAGTCCAGCTTATCATATCCATGACAGTAGTTTTCGAAGATGTGTGAAATTGGAGCTCCAATACAGACAGAGAGCAAAAAAGCAGGAGGAGAAGGAAAAGAATGTGACTGCCTCATGCAAGAGTGAGTGAGGAAAAATGTGAGGTAAATATCTCATGTTACAACGTGGACACTTGATGTGGCTTATAGACAAATGTGGCCTATATATGTACTTTTTTTTTGTTTGTTTAGTGGGCATGGCTTATATTTGGGTGCGCTCAATAGACCGGAAATTACGGTATTTAATATTGCAGCTATCACTATTTTCATATGCCAGATTTTAAGTTGGGTTCCTTTAGAAATCTCTCTTTAGAAATGTATTCTGTCGTATCTGACATTCTGATTGAGTTTTCCATTTAAGAAGTGAGATATTTTTGTTTCGGAGTATAAATGGATCACACCATCAAAGTTGGTGATGGTGTTCTGAGAGATGCAGGGTAGCTGAGGTTTAGCAGATGAAACCAGAACAACGGTGTCTGTTTGAAGCTGATTCTGGATCAGCTGCGCTGTTAACTGGGGTTATTCATTAGTGTCGATAGCAGCAGCTTCCATCACCTCGCTGCGATTTATTCAGGGTTTTTGTTGTTGTTTCTTCATGCCGAGCCGAGGCGTGTTGACCAGTCGCGCCCTGCGGTGGGCAGACACTCCATTTACACCTGCAGGACGCCACTTCAGCAGCTCTCATCGCTAGAGAGCTGTAATTTTTAATTTAGCGGCAGAAGGATGAACTTTTTACACTAGGAGGCGGATTTATTTCTACGCAAGCAATCAAATGATTTCACAAAAACAAAATCAGATTAACAAACAAAATTACAGTTTTAGAACTGCAATTTATTAGTAATGTGTTTATTTATTTGTGAATTTCTGTTAAACGGTTGTACAAAGTGTCAATCGCTGTTATGCTTTTGGATTTTATTGTTTCATTTTTAGAAAGAAAAAATCTGCAAAAAAAAAAAAAACACAGAAGAAGAGTACAAATAAAACTTAATTAATTAACAGTAAAGGTCTATTTAAAGTCCCAATCCAGTTCTGTTTTAACAAAACCCAGTTCTGTTTAAACTCTTAATTCAGTTCACGATGTTCAAACTTCCTAATTCAGTTCTGTTTAAACTCCTAATTCTATTATGTTTAAACCTTCTGATCCAGTTCTGTTCAAGCTTCTTGATCCAATTCTGTTCAAGCTTCCTAATTCAGTTCTGTTTAAACTTCTAACCCAGTTCTGTTTAAACCTCTTGATCCTGTGCTGTATTTTAGTTGTGTTTAAACATCTTGATCCAGTTCTGTTTAATCTCAACGCAGTGCTGTTTAAACTTTTAATTCAGTTCCGTTTAAACCTCCTGATCCTGTTCTGTTCAAACTTCCTAATTCAGTTCTGTTTAAACTTCCTAATTCAGTTCTGTTTAAACATCCTAATCCAGTTCTGTTCAAACTTCCTAATTCAGTTCTGTTTAAACTCCTAATTCTGTTATGTTTAAACCTCCTGATCCAGTTCTGTTCAAGCTTCCTGGTCCAATTCTGTTCAAGCTTCCTAATTCAATTCTGTTTAAACTTCTAACCCAGTTCTGTTTAAACATCTTGATCCAGTTCTGTTTAATCTCTTAACGCAGTGCTGTTTAAACTCTTAATTCAGTTCAGTTTAAACCTTCTGATCCTGTTCTGTTCAAGCTTTCTTATTCAGCTCTGTTTAAACTCTTAACTCGGTTTTGTTTAAACCTCTTGATCCAGTTCTGTCTAAACTCCTGATCCAGTTCTGTCTAAACTCCTGATCCAGTTCTGTTTAAACTCCTGATCCAGTTCCTGTTTACACTTGTTTAACTGGAGCCATGCCTTTTTGCAGCCGGATGTTTCCGGTCCTGAAGGTCAGCGTCTCCGGTCTGGACCCCAGCTCCATGTACTCCTTCTTGCTTGACTTTGTGCCGGCCGACAGCTGCCGGTGGAAGTTTGTGAACGGGGAGTGGGTGGCGGCCGGCCGGGCAGAGGGCCGCAGCGAGGGGCGGGGCCACGGAGGTATCTACATCCACCCCGACTCTCCGAACTTTGGGGCCCACTGGATGAAGGCCCCCGTGAGCTTCAATAAAGTCAAACTGACCAACAAAGTTAATGGAGGAGGACAGGTAAGCAGCTCACCTGACGACAGACTCTGTTCTCTGGTTTTTTAATTAGAAGTCTTTTTTTTTTTTGTCATTTTTTTCAGTCAGTTCTTAAATTTTTTAAAACATTTTTATCGTTAATTTTCTATCAGTTTCTATGAATTTAATTTTTTTTTTTTTTTTTTTTTTTTTTTAGCGAGTTGTTTTATGGATGAGAATTACAGTCATGCTGAGCTTTTTTTCCTCAAAATTTAGATTTATGAGAAAAACGTATCTTTCATATTTCAATTTGTATATTTTGTTGCAATCACTTTGATTAATATTTGACTTCCTGACACTTTCTACAAAGTTCTTTTTTTTAAAGTTGTTTCTTATTTGTTCTTTATTTTAACTAGTTTTTGATGTATTTGTAATATATTATCTAGTATTTTCTTTTTTCCAGTCTATGTACTTTATATGCAGTACATTTTTATGGGTATATTTTCAGGTAGGACCCACAAAATATTTTTCAATTTGTTAAATGAACAAATAGTAAGAGATATTTTTAAACTACTTTATTCAAGTTAACAAATGTCCATACACTGGGATTACTTTGCGTTTAAACAGTTTGGCTTTGGAAGCTTGACTGACAACATTTAAGTTAATTGGAGGCACACATGCTCTTCGTGTGGCATCAACAAATCAGCCAAGACGTCAGGAAGAGAATCACCTCGGGTACTTTTTCCAGATGTTTGAGGGTTCGTCTGTTCAAACAGTGATCAGAAATGTAAACTCAATAGGAACATGTGTGTGGACCGCTGAGGAAGGAGTTTGTAAATGAAGGACAGAGACTTTTAATGTTCGGAGACACGTCCTGTGGTCTGATGGAACTAAAACAGAACCGTTTGGTTAGAATGACCATTGTAGCCTGAGAACACCATCCTGACTGTGAAGTACGGGGGTGGCAGCATCATGATGTGGGAGTGTTTTGCTGCTGGAGCGACTGGTGACCTTCACAATATAGATGGTATCATGAGGAAGAAAGACGTGGAAAAATCGAAGCAACTTTCAGAAGACATCAGGAAGTGAAAGTTTGGATACGAATGGGTTTTCCAAATGGACAATGACCCTGAGCAAAGTGACTACCGGTAATGTTCTTCACCAGAGTTGTAAAAAGCCCGACTAGGTTCATTCAGCTCATCTAGACGGTTTCTTTTTTTTGTTGAGATGTTTCGTGCTCGGATTGACGAAGTCCTTTGGATGAAGGACGAAACGTCTCAACAAAAAAAGAAACCGCCCAGATGACCTGACTGAACTTTGTTGGGGTTTTTTTTAAATATGGATTATTGAGCATGGACTTTGATGTTTTGAACCACTTTGGTTATGGCTGCCTCAGAGGAGTCAACTGGGGAGAGAGGGCGGGCCACAGAAACCATCATCACCAGCAAACTGGTTGGTCCACTATGTGGGTGTGCTAATTGTGGGACTGCGTTTGTTGTAGCTCCTCAAACTGGTGAAGTCCTTTGGACGAAGGACGAAACGCCTCAACAAAAAAACGAAACCTTCCAGAGGACCTGACTGAACTTTGGTGGACTTCTTTTCTCCCTTTTTTCTGTTTATAATGTCTTGTTTCTTTTTTCTTCACCTTCATCTTCTTCTCCTGTCCATTTGCTTCTCTCCGTCCTCCCCGTGCTTTCCTGGAGTGGGCGAGAGACCACCGCCTCTAATTAGCCACTTCAGTCCCTCTCCTCTTTCACTTCACCTGTTCACCCCCTCGTAACCACGGGAACGGGATAAACAGCTCTTAATTGGCCGGCGGCAGTTTAATGCACTTCCTGTCGAGAGCTGTTCAGTAAAGGCCTTCACACACACACGTGCACACACACACACACACACAGTGTGTACAGAAGAAAATTGGCAGTAATGTTGTTTATATTTACCCCATTATCCGGTCCAAACATCACACGCACACACCGAGCCGTAATGCAGAGTTGGAACAGAGAGCCGGGCCATAATGAAATAATTGCTCAGCTTATTTGTACATTATGGTAATTATGTTTTTTACTGGGAAATTAATTTTGCCATCATGCTTCAGAAGGACGAGGTAAACTATATTCAAAGCGAGCCCACACACACTCCAGCTAACACACAGCGCCGGGGTCACATCTGAAGCCAGCCTCTCAATCTGAATAGAAAACTGTTTGTTTTTGTGTGTTCGCCCGGAGGACTCGGATTGGTTAATTGGACCTCGTTAGTGGTGGTAAGGAGGAGGGGGGTTGAAAAGACAGATGGATAAAAGAGAGTTTGGGCCAAAAGACAAAGATGGCTCTTCTCCACAAACTCTAGGTTTTTTTTTATGTTTTTAATGGATTCAGAAGTGCAGAGTTGTGTTTGGAGACCTTTCTGGTCCAAGTTCAAAAAGTCCTGGACTCTGATGCAAGTTTACGCTGGTCCAAAGATGGGTTTGGTTGTACAGATGTTTGTTGTTTTCGCTTTTTTTTTTTTAAATAAAATACTAAATGGATCATACAGTATGGACTCATATAGATGATTAGTACCAAAAATATACAGAATATAAGCTGTTAAAAGTTTGTTGAACAATTTAGCAGAACCTAAATCAACAACGTGTGGAAACAACTGGCACAAGATGGTGTCAAGTCCAGGGTAAAAAACTTTATTTGGTCCAATTTGTTTCTTTTTAGTGTCCAACCAGTGACTCACACTTTCCTGTAATCTTTTAATGTGGTCATAATCAATAGTTCTCCAGATTTTCTGAAGTTATCCTGTTTTTTTTTTTTTTTTTTTGGACTTTGGTTGAATTTATCCGAACTTAAAAACTTGGCAAAGCTTGGCAAGACTCCGAACTTTTAAAGTCTGTTTCTTGTAGAAAGGTATGACGCCAGTTCCACTGGCATTAAAAAAAAAAAAAAATCAAGTTTATATTCATGTTGGATGATGAGCTTGCTTTATTGGTTTATTGTGATGTACCGTGATCAGTGATCCCTCACCTATCGCAGGGTTTACATTCCAGAGACCTACACCGTAAGTTAAAACCCACAAAGTAACGGTGTTATCCAGCTACCCATTATCTTTACCCACTTTTCCCTTTTTGGGTTGTGGGGGGTCACTGGTGCCCGTGTCTAGCTATCACTGTGCAAGAGGTGGGGGACACAGTGGACAGACCGCAAGTCCATCACAGGAACTCCTAGAGACAAACAACCATTCACGCTCTCACACACACCTAGGGACAATTTAGAGTAAC
>JAVCKU010000139.1:2484429-2494801 GCA_032273985.1 Hypsolebias coamazonicus | reverse complement strand
AAAGGAAAGTCTTGAGTCCAGTCTTAAAACTGGACAATGTGTCAGCCTCACGGACAGAAACTGGAAGTTGGTTCCACAAGAGACGAGCCTGAGAACTGAAAGATCTTCATCCCATTCTGCTTTTGGGAACTCTAGGAACCACAAGTAACGCTGCAGTCTGAAAGCAAAGTGCTCTGTTAGAAAAGTACAGAACAATAAGATCAGTAATATGAGATGGAGCTAGGTTGTTGAGGGCTTTGTAGGTTAGAAGTAAGATTTTGACTTCAATTCTGGACTTGAATGGGAGCCAGTGGAGAGAAGCAAAAACTGGAGAGATATGAGCTCTCCTACTAACTCTCAATAAAACCATGGCAGCAGAATTTTAGATCAACCAAAGACTTTTTAATGAAGTATTTGGACACCCAGATAATAAACAATTGCAATAGTCCAGCCTAGTGACAAATGCATGGACCAGTGTTTCTGCATCATTTTTGGACAAGATCCATGTAACTTGGTTCCCCACTAATTCATTCACAACACTAGAACCATTAAAGAGGTCATGTTTTTCACTGCTTTGAATTCCTCACAAGCTTGTACCTTCACTTCTGACTTCATATTAACTTCATCTCACCTGTCAATGAAGGTTCTGGTATCCCGGAGCTGAAGACCATCCTGAGAGGTGTGGTGCTGAAGGAGTATTTAACCCTCAAGGCTTTCATTGCAAAGGTTATCGGTCTGACTGCAGCCCTGGGGAGTGGCATGCCTGTAGGAAAAGAGGTGGGTAAATAATAAAATGTGAATTAATCTGACAGTTAATTCACTGTTTGGTTTCATTTGTCTGTCCTGATGTGTTCAGGGTCCGTTTGTTCACATTGCCAGTATCTGTGCGGCGGTTCTCAGTCGCTTCATGTCCTTCTTCTCAGGAGTTTATCAGGTAAGCTGATGTCAGGAAACATTTAGATTTTTCTAAAAGTGAGTGTAAAGAATGCGTGCGGTGGGAGATATACCTTGGCTATATGTTGTTTCTCCTCCTGTTTCAATGCTGCCCCCTCCCTCTCTGGATCAGTAGAATCCGTACTGTTACACAGACATCCTGACGGTGGGCTGTGCTGTCGGGGTGGGCTGCTGCTTTGGCACGCCACTTGGAGGTACGCAACTTTTTTATTTCTTTGGCTTTTTCTTCATATCTTTCATTTTGACTCACGGAGTAATGTGTCTATTGCATATTTTTATATTTATGAAGTGTCTGTGTCTTTTGTGTTGCTCATAACCTAACATAACATAACATAACATAACATAACATGACATGACATGACATGACATGACATGACATGACATGACATAACCTAACATAACATGACATGACATGACATGACATAAAATAACATGTCATGACATGACATGACATGACATAACATGACATAACCTGACATGACATAACATACAGTAACATAACATGACATAACATACAGTAACATAACATAACACGACATAACATAACATACAGTAACATGACATGACATGACATGACATAACATAACATGACATCACATAACATAGCACGACATAACATACAGTAACATAGCATACAGTAACATAACATGACATAACATAACATAACATGACATAACCTAACATAACATAACATACAGTAACATAACATGACATAACATAACATAACATGACATCACATAACATAGCAGGACACGACATAACATAGCATGACATAACATAACATGACATAACATAACATACAGTAACATAACATAACACGACATAACATAAGATACAGTAACATAACATAACATAACATGACATCACATAACATAGCACGACACAACATAACATGACATAACATAACATGACATAACCTAACATGACATGACAAAACATATGACATGACATGACATAACATACAGTAACATAACATGACATAACATAACATACAGTAACATAACATGACATAACATAACATACAGTAACATAACATGACATAACATAACATAACATGACATCACATAACATAGCACGACACAACACGACATGACATGACATGACATCTGTTGCATTCTAGAAATGTGCTGCTCGGGATGGCTGCATGTTGGAGAAGCTCTGTTACAGTCATTCTGAAATTTTGCATTTGAAAAATGTAATTCCTCTTTTTTTTCTGTATGTAAATCTCTTTTACCGGATGAGCACTTCCTCTGGTATCTGAAGCTGTGCTGCTGGAAGGAATTTTACTGAAACCTTTTTCACTTTTGGACATTTGTTATAATGCGTAACCATAACAGCAAGGTGTTTTTTTTTTTAACAAATGGGAGCTGCTGATTAACATCTCAAACCTCAATTAATACCTTAGCTACAGCTCCATATCCCAGATGAGTTGAAAAAGGAGGTGCCATGGATGCATTCCCATCTACCTGGCAGCGGTGCTCGAGTGCCTGACCGCTGAGGTCCTAGAGCTGGGGAAAAATGCAGATTGTGACACGGGATGACCAGGATCATGCCTCGACACCTGCAGTTCCATCCGGGATGAGGGGCTCGGCAGGCCGCTGGGAGGAGTGGCCATCGCTCGAGGAGGAGTTCTGCCCAGAATTCAGGCAGTCCTGCTGCCCAAGAGGACCGAGATGTCTGCTGGGTCCAGATGGCCGGATCAGCATCTGCAGCCAATTTCTTCTGATCCGCTGTGGGGCAGACTTCTGCAGACCCTCCCTGCCTACAGACAGCATCTATAACAAAACCAGGACGATGAGCTATAACAACAATTAATTTCCCTTTGGGATTGATAAAGAACTTTTGAACTGAACTGAATAAAAAGGGGTAAAAGTAGATTTTCTGTAAAAAAAAAATAGCTTTATTGTTTAATTTCAAGGACAGATTTTTTTGTTGTTTTGTTTTGTTTTCTTATTTATTCCTTCTTTGTGCCTTTTCTTTCTGCATCAGGTGTGCTGTTTAGTATAGAAGTGACATCCACGTACTTTGCTGTGAGAAACTACTGGAGGGGATACTTCGCTGCTACGTTTAGTGCCTTCATCTTTCGAGTGCTGTCTGTGTTTAACAAAGATGCAGGTATGGATCAAAGAGTTTTTATGATCCATGCTCATTCATGCTCTAGAGGGGGCCGTTTCCTCACAATCCAACACTAAACAGCTGTCAAAACACAAACTGTGTAAACTATGAACGCATCACACATTTTGCACTAGATGGGGCTGTTTTCTATCATTTACCAGGAGTTTAATGTTTAATCAAGTGTTTATTGCTGTAAAAACCAAGAAAACCTCTGCAGGTGCTGCAGCAGGGTACATGGAAATATACTTAAAATGTGAAAAAAAAAACTGTCATCTATTTAGTGGTTAGATGATATTAACTTGCAGCAAATGGTAACCTTACTGTGTTTTTAAAATAAAATCAGTTTTCTTGTTTTTTAGTAACCATCACTGCTCTGTTCAGAACAAACTTCCGTATGGATTTCCCTTTTGACCTGCAGGAGCTTCCAGCATTTGCCATCATTGGGTGAGATGTTCAAGGACAGGCATTGTATAATGTTTATTACCACATTCAAGTAATAATAATGAAAAAGATATGGCTTAAACTGTTGTTTATTGGTTTGCAATATGTTTAACATCAGTGGAATTGAACACTTCATCTGGAAGACTCTTGAGATTTGGCTGTTAAAAAATAAATATATATATATATATATATAAATATTTTAAATCGGTTGGCTTTTTAATTTTATCTGGCCACATAATTTATATTTAAACATTTATTATTAATGTTTGCCTCTATTTCTCTCTTTACTTAGTGTGTTCAGAAAGTTAAACAAACAAATGGATGCAGTAAAGTGTTTTATGCAGTGTTTTTATTTTTTATTTTTATTTTTTTTAGGATCTCCTGTGGGTTTCTGGGGGCGTTCTTTGTCTACCTGAACAGACAGGTGGTGCTGTTCATGAGACGACCAAATCCCATGACCCGCTTCCTGATGAAGCAGTGAGTCTCTGAAGCTGCTACTTGTTGCAAATAAATAAAAACCAAAACCAAAGCTAAATTGGATATTTATATTGGGACTCAAATGTTTGCGTCATTAAAGGTTTATGTCTGTCTTATTTTTTTCTACTATTACAGCCGGCTGGTCTTTCCTGCTGCAGTAACGTTGGTCATCGCCACCTTGACCTTTCCACCTGGGTTTGGACAGTTCATGGCCGGAGAGGTCAGAGTGTAAATTTATTACTCCATCTTGTCTCTTAAGGAAACACCAGAAATGTTTCCATCAATATTAAATAAACTTGCCGGTTCAATATAGCCCAGTATGTACCCAGTAATGAAAGGGTAATTATTTGCTATGTGCCTGCTACACACAATTTTAATGGATTCTTCTTTTAGTAAAGCGTAGTTTGCATTTTGAATTTATTCAACAACAAATACCGTATTTTTCAGGCTATAAGTTGCACTTAAAATCCTTTCATTTTTTCAAAAATAGACAGTTCGCCTTATGTATTAATCTGGTTGTGCTTTACTGACCTCAAACTGACTTTATGTCATACACAGCGCTCAAAAATCTGTCAAAATGAACTTGTTTCGCTTAATGCGCCTTATAATCTGGTGCGCCTGATGTATGAAAACAGATCCGTTCATTGATATTGCACCCTATAATCCAGTGTGCCTTATAGGCTGAAAAATATGGTACCTATGTAAAATCAATTCAGAAAGTGTGTCCAATAGGCTTCCATAATTTTGAGCATGCCAGCCAATTTCAGTGCAACTCCCTTTGCAAAGAACAAACTCCACCTAGGTATTGAGATACTGTAAAGGCTACACCAATAAGATTTTTTACAGTGTATTTTTGTTTTTCTTTAATGTAAAGATTTATCACAGCACAAACAACAGATAAATATGAGCCTGCTTTGTGCATTTAGCTGCCTTTAAACACCCTTCCCTCCTGTCATCCTTTGCTGGATACTCGGCCTTAAACTGTCCATTGTGTTATTTACACAAACAGGATTCCCAGTCTATAGTAGTTTAGTGGGACACACAGTAGACGCTGGTCTTTGTCATGTTGTATCCACCATCCTTGTTTCTCTTTCTGCACTTCGGAGAGTCCACTCCACGCCTTGTTTCCTGTTTTGGGTGTATTTTTTTTGCAGCTTTACAGCGCCACATACAGGTCTGACATTGTTACTGTAGTGTTTGTTTGTGTGTGTGTGTGTGTGTGTGTGTGTGTTTCCATGTGGACAACTACATTTTTAGATACTGGCATGTTTATTAGGAATTTGTTTTAGAACAAAAATGTTTTTTTTGTTTTTTTTTTAAATACTGTTTCCATGTGGACAGGGTCTAAGAATGAAATAGTTCGTATGTGCTTGCTTAGTTAAAATCTAAGTAAAATCTATGTACGTGATCATAATATTTTTATTATACAGTGTTAATTCAACCACATGAGGGTGGTTTTATTGCTATGGTTGTTTCGTGCAGAAGTAATCATCTAATTTATGTGCAATTCTGGCCTTCTATTGAACATAATATCCATGTTTGACATGGTTTATTACAGTAGCCTACCTTATATGCTACATTTCAAAAGGAGTTTGATGATGAATTGTTAATTAGCTGTTCATCATGTGGTTCACAGATGCTCAGAATAGATGACTCTGTGAGAATCAGGTGTGTCTGTTAGCATCCAGCTCTGTGTTGAACACATCATTTTTAAAGACACCCAGAACTGACAATGAGGGGATCTCTAAATTTAAAACTTTTCATCTCATAAAGTAGTGGAGCACATTGGATTCTCAATAAGTGCACATATAGCTTTTTATTATAATTTTTTTTTATCCATCTTGACAGGAAAGTGTAGCACAAAGGAGGAATTAAATTATTTAAGAGTCCTGAACCAGACTTGAACCATCAACTTCAAAAAGACCAAGACGGCTTTTGTTACATAAAGTTCTGCAAAGCCCCGCAGCAGAGTCTTCTGCCGCTTTCCCACTCCCATATCAAACAGCAGGCCTCGATTCAACCCGAACTCAAAAGAGAGTGTAAAAATCGAAATGACGCTGTTGTTGTTTCTTCTCCCAGCGGAGGCATTATGCAGATGCAGCGGGCACTCTGATTTGTCCCTGTGAGCAACTTTTAGAGACATCTATGCAAATGTTCAGGGAAATAGTTGGTGAATTAGTCATTCATGAGTCACTGAAAGAGAATGAGTCACCGGACACGACCAGCCACACCCGACTGCTTCCAGCTCAATGGTTGACTTCTTGCCTCTTGATCACACATCACCTCTTTTCATTATTTCTTGTTCCCTTTTTTGGTAAATAACCTTTTAGTTAGTAATGCGCAATATAGCCCAGTATGTACCCGGTAACGAAAGGGTACTAATTTGCTATGTGCCTGCTACTTACTGGGAAAATACTTGATACTTACAGGATATGTATTCGGGGATGTGGTAGCTTGGTGGTCAGTGGTGGTAACTGATGTTTACAGGCTGTGTACCAGGTTCTTGCAGCCTATACCGACTATACCTGTTAGCATACTTGGTACTTACAGGATATGTATTTGGGGATCCTCAGTCTTGTACTACTGAGGCTGCAGGTTTGTGCCCAGGTTGCATCAGGAAGTCATTTGTTGTAAAATAATTAGTCAATCATCCATGCAAGTTTCCTGGCGTAAGGGAGCAGCTGAAAACAACGACAACAACATGTTCGTGATACTTAAGTAATTAGGGGTACTTACTGTTAATGTGCCTGCGTTTGACAGGTAAACCTGGTATTTTACATGGTATACTTATGTATCTGGAATGTTACAAGTCGGTAAATGATACTTAACAGGCTGTGTACCAGGTTCTTCCAGGATGTAGTTAGTGTATCTTTTATCTTTTAGCATACTTAGTACTTACAGGGTATGTAGTCAGGGATCCTCAGTCTTGTACTGCAAGTTCCCTGCAGCAGCTGAACATGTACTTGATACTTAAGTAATTATGGGTACTTATAGTATGCCTGGCATTTAACAGGTAAACCAGGTATTTACATGGTACTTACATGCAACGTTACCAGTAAGTAACTCGTACTTACAGGCTGTGTACCAGGTTCTTACAGGATGTACTGATTATACCTGTTAACATACTTGGTACCAACAGGGATCAAGCTGTATTATGAAGCAACTTGTACTTTCAGGGTACTTAAAGGTATTTACCATGTACTGTAAGTGCATACTGTGCTGCATTGTGTTTTGTGCAATTCTTTCTTTTTCTTTCCTTTTATATATCAAACAATTTCTGTTCTTTTCTTAATCTTCCTTTAGATATCTCTTCTTTCTCAGCTTTTTACAATTTGTGTCACCCTTTTTCTTTCTTCTTCCTTTGCACCTCACACCCCTCTCTTTCCCTCGTTGTCATTTATTTTGTACACCCCTTTTATTTTTACTCTCATTGTTACACTTCTGATAACTTTTCTCTTCTCGCACAATATTTCTTTCTTTCAGTCATCCCATCCGTCTCAAACGTTTAACCATTCTGATCCTTTTTGTTTTGCTGATATTTGTTTCCGTCCTTCATCTGTTTCATTCCTCTGCTGTCTTTCTCCCTCTTCATCACCCCCCCAGCTAATGCCCAGAGAATGCATCAACTCTTTGTTTGATAACTTCACATGGACGAAGATTTCAGGATCTCCGTCTCCGGTGGGTCTGGGCCGATCCACCGCCTGGCTGCACCCTGATGTTAGTGTCTTCGTCATCCTGCTGCTCTTCTTCCTCATGAAGGTATGCAGCTGCTGTAATGCATGCTTGTTTTGCATCTGTCTTTGCACAGGTGTGAGACTGAGAATGTGTGTGAGGCTTGAAGGTGACATTGTCGTCATCCTCCTCTTCATTAAGGATGTTTGTTGCTGGTTGCTCAAGTTGTGTGTTGGTGACGGGGACATCTGTGTGTGTGTCTGTGTTTATTTAAATAAGTCTATTTTCTTCTCACCCATGTCTAACATTACTGGCAGGCTGCCATCATTCAGCTTTATGGGATTCTAAGTGCGCTCAAACGCAGATACAGATAACTCTTGCTGCACAGATCTGTTTGAATGTGAACTGTGTGATAAGTTGATTTAGCAAAAAGTTGAAGAAAACAATATTAAAACCTTGAATTACTGGGATTAAAGGTGATTTTCTATTGTTTGTTTTAAATGGTATATAATTTCAGTAGGTTTTTCTTTTATTGGACTTTTTTTAATCTAGCGTTAGGATGCTGTTTATGTGATGTGACGTGAAAAGTTTCAAATACATGTAAAGCTCTGATAGATTAAAAGCTTGAAGAGATCTGATCACTCGGTTCAGAGGGGGTTGGTGTCAAACGTGGCCACTATTTTATTTTTAATGGCATGAAAATGAAACATGACCATCATTTGTAGCATCACTTTCTCAGTGTAATTCGCACTAACCAGAACTTTGTGTCCATCCATCCATCCATCCATCCATCCATCCATCCATCCATCCATCCATCCATCCCATATGGCAGGACACCGAGGAGTTCCCAAAGTGTTTTGTGGGACATGTCCAAAACATCTGTACAGGAAAGACATCCAGAAGACATTCTTTCCAGATGCCTGAATGTTCTGATCCTCGTGACTCAATGAGACTAAATGTATAAATAAAGGTTAAAAAAAAAAAAAAAGCTGACCAATAAAATTATCGAACAGGTCACAGTGGACCTATAAAACGTGGTTTTATTGGTCCACTGTGGAGGTGGGGAAACGAATGGAGAGGAGGGAAACTTAAGTTAATCTAAGAGAAGTTAATCTGGTTACTAACCACTATGAATCTCCACGTTTTTTTGTTTGACTCCATAAGTTATGTTGGTAGAAGCTCCCAAAGCAAACTGGTTTTGCATGATTCAGTAGATCCTTGCAATAATAAGGCCTGTACCCAGAGACTATGTCTTGAACAGGGGTACCGGGGCACCACAATGGAGTAAGTATTATTAGTTTCCCTATGCGTAACTAATGTGGTGTTTATTGTATCAGTGGTGTCCATCTGAGCACAATCTTTTTGCTGACAAATGAACCGGGCAACAGTCAAAGCCTAAAGCTTCGACAGTTCAATTCCAAGCTTTAAGTACCGTATTTTCTGCTGTACCCATCACACCATCCTATAGGTTGTCTGGAGGAGACAAAGGCATGGACAAGCTTTTCTGCATCGGTGAAGGACAGTTTAGACCAACGCTTTGCAATATTTCGAAGATGAAAAAAAAAGTTGTACAGATATACTTTAAATGGCATTTAAATGTGAGTTGTGGATCAAAAATAACACCAAGATTGGTGACTGTACTTGAAAGATAAATGTTCTGGCTAGAGAAAGTGATAATGAGGATTTTTGTTGTTGATTTTGATGTGAAGTACCAATTTGAATTGCTTCAGTTTTTGAACTGTTAAGGTGAAGGAAATTTTGTTGCATCCATGCCTTTATCTCCTCCGGACAAGCTGTGAGGGTGGAAAGAGAAGAAAGTGGAGAAAATGGAGAAGCTGAAGAAGATGGTGTAGATGGGGTCTCAGACACATTGCTACCCAGCTTAAGATACATCTGAGTATCATCAGCATAGCAATGGAATGAGACCCCATAGCGGCCGATAATACACTCAAGTGGTACCATGTACAAGTTAAAAAGGAGGAGTCCCAGGACTGATCCTTGGGGCACACCACAAGAAACAGGATGGCTCAATGACTTGGCACGCCCAATGGAGGCAAACTCTGTTCTGTCTGTCAGGTATGATCGGAACCACTCCAGGGCAGTGCCAGTGAGCCCTGCAAAATGCTGTAAACGGTGGAGTAGGATATAATGATCAACCATGTCAAAGGTTGCCGAAAGATCAAGAAGAATAAGGAGAGAAGAGGAACCACCATTATAGCCCCATTTACTTATTAAATTATACAACGGCATGCCTTACTGCTACTACTACTCTGCTTCCATCTAGTGGATGAAAGTGGTACTGTTCAATTTTTTTTTTCTGTTAGATTGAAGGAAAACAGTCATATCTCAGCCAAAATTTGGTTTATAAATATGGGAAAAATCCATAAATACATTGCTTTGGCCTATAAGTTGCAGGGCATGTAAATTATGCACACACAAAAAAAGTGACTTATAGGCCAAAAAATACCGTATGTGTTTGTGCATAAAAATACAAACTATTCCTCCACTTTCTTTTATAAAATGGAAATTAGTTTTTTTCTCAACTAAAGCAAAGCATCTGCAACTCTGCAATTTTTTTAGTGTATTTTTCTCATTATTTGTTGTAGCTATCTTTAAACATTTAGCCTTTTACGTCAGATTGGACTAAAGTTTTTAATTCTACTGTTTCTTTTCTTCACACTGTGACATCAACACTGATTTTATTTGTTTCAGTCCCATCTGTCTGAGGATTTGT
>JAVCKU010000139.1:2441703-2451889 GCA_032273985.1 Hypsolebias coamazonicus | reverse complement strand
ATTAATAGCCACTTTTACATATTAATGAGACACTTGGCTTTTCATATTAGTCGAGGGCCCTCTAGTGGCTGAAAATGGTAGTGTTCAGTATTTTCTATGTCAGAATGAATGAAATTGTCTGATCTCAGCCAAAAATTGGGTTAGAAATATGAGGGGGAAAAACATAAATACGTTACTTCACTGTGTAAGTCACAGGCAGGCATGCTAATTTATGTAAAAAAAAAAACTGCAACTTATACAGCAAAAAGTACGGTAATAACTTTTCAGCATTCCTCACAAGTTAAAGAAGAAAGAAATCTTATTTTGTTTTGGATTTCCTTCTGGAGTTTTGCATTTACTCTAACTTCCATCTTGAATCATAAGTCAGGAATGATCCTGCAAGTAATGAAGGAGGAAAGGTCTCAAGCTCAAATGCATTAACCAATAAAAATACTTCATAACTTTAATCCAATACATGTAGTGTTATATAATGAGGAAGCCCTATAAAGCACAGAGTGAAGCTAACAAGCTCATTTCCATTGTGGCCTCGGATCAGCACACCTTTTCAGAGAAACAGTCCCTGACCTTTTAAAAGTTATTTCATAACCCACGTTTTTTTTAATGAGCCTGGAGAACGCAGTGAGCAGGAGCAGCCAGCGACGCCTGGAAAAGTCTTTGGGTGTCACAGCACATCATGACTCAGTCGGTTTGCAGAAAATCTCCCTGCAGTCTGAGACAGCGGCTGATTTATAACAAACTGCTTCAAAACGGAGCTGCAAAGCGTACAAGGACCTGCAACTGAACCTTTGGTGTGAACATCCAGCAAAACAATCAAACTTGGTGAACTGAAGAACACGATGTCTTGCTTTGATTGAAGGCTGCTGTTGCTGTGCAGCTGTGAGGCTGTTCGCTGAACTCGCACAGTCAGAACAACCTCTGATATAAACAAACATAAGAAGATTATTACCCACAATATCACAAATAATACCAGGTGTGTTTTATAAGTAAACACATCTGAATTATGTTGCTTTGATTAATGTATGATAAGAAATGTTTTCTTCTGCTTCCTTTCATTTTATTTATTTATTTATTTTTTTTAAATAAAATTGTCATTGTTTTTATATGAAATTAATAAATTATGCAATGTCACAGATGGTTTGCATCAAACTCTGACTTGGGCGCACCATTACACCCCTGTTTGATACTTCTGTTTTTCAATGGTTACCATGACTACACAAACAGAGTCTTAATGGCTAAATAAAGTCAGACCACATTGATCTTCACCAGCTATTCTTCAAATTTGCCCGCCCTTTAGTCTTTGGCCACCGACCTGTTGTTGCTGTTGGTACTGCAGGAGCTGCTGCTGGTATTGATGAAGCTGCTGAAGCTGCTGAATTTGACTGTGCTGCTGAAGTGTAAGCTGAGCCTGGTGGTGTTGAATATAACCGCCTACCGAACCCTCGTACCCTTCTCCTGGTGTACCCCCTACTCCGTTGCTACCACCTGGAACAAACACAGAAACACCTGATGGCTTTGTGCCTGGAAGCTGTGTAAACCTGCTTCAAATGTTACGAGCGGTTCCTCACCAGCAGCCATGATGTAGGAGCCTGCAGCAGGAGAGACCACACCTGAGGGCTGGCTGGTGATCGGGTCCCAGGCGTCAGAGGACGACAGGCAGTAAAGACCTTGTGAGACGTACGTGTGAGGCCAAACGTCTGCAGAGGAGTGATGAAGTACCTGGTCTGTCAGGTGGGAGGACAAAACGCAAAACCATTAAAAAGGAAGAAAAAAACACAAGAAGTAGTAGTAAGATGTTCAACGTGGCTCCAACAAGTCATGGAATTGAAAGTTTATTTGAACGTCAAATTAAATTCAAAGCTGTTGGTTCTGATAGAAATCTCTGTGAGCAGAAATCTTTTTTTTTATGTTTCTATGTTGGGAAGACTCACTAAAAAGGCTAAAAGTATCAACAAACTCAGTGCAATAAAAATTCTGGTTGTAAAAACTTCTACACGATCAGCCTGTCTGCTGCAACTCTAAAGTGGAAGCACTCAAACTTTGTAGAGGAGAAACATCCCCCAACCCTGAACATCTTTTTAATCGGGGCTGTTTGTTGCACATGTGTACGTGTGTGCGTGCATGTGTTGGTTTTTATGCACGAGAAAGCCCTGAGTGGAGCCCATATGGTTGGTGTTAATGAAAGCAGGGCTGAGTCCTTGTGCTAACCTACAGAGTCCCTCAGGGCTTAGACAGACTCGCACACCAACTGAAAATGATTTGGTTTACGGACTTGCTGCGTGCACAACTGAAAGTGGTGCATCTGTAGGATTACAAAATTACGTTGGATAACTTTTGAGCAGCTGTAAAATGCTGAAAGGCTACATTTTATTGGCTATAGTGCATGGTTACATCTCTCCTGGGCAAATTTTTCTTCTTAATGTTACATTTGTTCAAACTTCAGTCATCATTACTTGAAACCGATAGAAAAATCTTGTCGCTTGTCTCTCATGCAGCTTGTCTCTGTTATGCTCTCTTACTCAAGCACATGTGTAAAACTCATCAGATGGCTCGAAACGACAGACTGTCATCCAGACTTGTCATTTGGACGTTTCTGAGTCAGTGCCCTGTAGGTGTGAAATGTGCAGCTGTGCGGTTGTCCTCCAAAAGTACTTGACTTTTGGCTGAAAGAGTGACTGACGTGGCTTTCTTTTAGTGTGCAACACTCATTTTTAGGACTTTATTTTGAAGCCAAAGACGTGAATGAGTGAAGATATTTGGAAAGTTTGCGAACTTATGAGAATGTGAAATCTGTTCTGTTTGCACTGGGGCTTAGACATCAATACTTCAGTGCTATAACCTGAACAAAGGACTCAATCTGCTGGTTGGTGAGCCCCCAGTAGATCAGCACCATGTGCAGTTTACCTCTACTGGTAATGCTCTCCTGGTTGACCTCACTTAGGTGCGCGACGCTACCCTGGTTGGAGCCGGCCCCCATACTCTCACCGTCCATTGAGTTCCAGCCAAACAGAGTCGCCTCAGAAATTGCAAACTGCTGCATAATACCTGCAGGCGGGATGGGCGAGAGGTAGGGAGAAGAAAAAATGACCATGTGATGGTTACACAAAGATTTTTCTAATTACAGATCGAGTGCACAACACAAATCTGAGTCCCTACTTCGCTGACACATACAGATGTTAATTAGTGGTAAAACCAAAACAGGTAAAAGTCATGAACATGGAGAAACAGGAGGTTTGAGAGCAGAGGAGAACACGCACAGTGTGTTTACTCCAAACAGCAAAAATCTGTTGTGTTTTCAGCAAATAAACACGAACCTGCAGATCAGCAGGGTCCTGTGAAATCTTTTAAATCTGAGTAAAGAAAGGTCACGCTCCAGAGAAAATACTGTGCAAAGTCTTCAGTCATTCTTCACTGTTTTATATTTTGGCTCCATGGAGCTAAACTTTATAGTAAAAATGTAAAGTGTGCTCAAGTAAAAATGGTGTGTTTCAATTACCTATGAATTCTGTACCGTTTGATTACCATACCATACCTTTCCTTATCTTACCATACCATAACATACCATAGCATAACATACCATAGCGTACCATACCTTTCCTTATCCTACCATACCATAACATATCATATCAAATACTGTATCATACCATACCATACAATCCCGTATGGTACCATATCCTACCATACCACACCATACCTTTCTGTATGGTACCGTACCCTACCGTACCATAACATATCATATCATATATCATACCATACCATACAATTCCGCCTACTGAACCCACGTACCCTTCTCCAGGTGTACCCCCTACTCCGTTGCTACCATACAATTCCGTATGGTACCATATCCTACCATACCATACCATATCCTACCATACCACACCATACCATACCATACCATACCATACCATACCGTACCATTGCAGGTTGATCTTTAAAGCTATTGACCACTCAAACCAATCTCAATGGATTTCTCTGCATTCTGTGCACTCAGACAAATGGCAGCTAATTCCGCTGATAGCGGTCAGAAAGTTCTGTGTGGCTGGATTACCAAAATGGAAATTGACAAAAGCTAAAATAAAAAGTCTATCACTGCAACTTTTCATGTCATAATGTAGGCATCCCCTTTTGATCCACAACAAAAGAAGCAACTGGTCTAACCCAGAGCACTACCAGTTTGAAATGTTTTAAAATGACTCTCACCTGCAGCAAAGCGAGCCTCCTTCTCGCCGTCACTGAGGTCACTGTAGGCGTCGTTCTCCAACCTTCTCTCCTTTTCCCTCTGCAGGTTGGTATGTCCCAAGCCCCCCAGCGGCCCCGCGGATGGTTTGCCCCAGCTCTGCCACTCGATCATGTGGGCCACGCGACCCTGGGCCATGGCGGTGGGCTTGGTCACCTTGTCCTTCATGGAGCGCGTCACACCTACAGCAGGTATGAGCGGCAGCAGGAGGGACAGAGCAGCAACACACATGCACACAAAGAGAGAGAGACACACAAAACAACGTCAAAACTCTTTCTGGCCTCTGCAGTTGACTACACCTCCAACTGAGGCACAGGGGGAAGTAGAATGAGGACGAGGAACGGGAATGCCAAAGATTTGTTTAATCCTAAAGGGTGTGATGGAAGTGATACATGTACTGGAATGTTTGGTGACACATGATTTACATGGTGTGGGGTGATTATTTTTCAATAGGTAATTTTTTGCATAACAAACACACAAAAATGACAAGTTATGGCTGTCAGAGAGAATCTGCTGACATTTCTTTAGCAAAGTTGCATGTTTTTTTTCTTAAAAATAACTTTTTAAGTGGAGTATTTGAGAACAATCTGTAAGTTTAACCATACTTTAAGTTTGAAACAAGTGCACTTTACTGGCACACTTCCTTAGTGCAAAAGCTACGTCTATTACTGGCTGCTTTGTTTAATCTTGCAGAAAACGTTGCTAATTTTCAAACGAGCTTGTGACTCTGGCGAGGTGGGGTTGTTGCTGCACAGTTAATGTACAGAAATGTATGCACATCTGTTTCACATCTGTTTAAAAGTTCCTATTTTTAGGACGAATTAAAAAAAAAAACTAATGCGTGATCATACTTTATCTCGAGTGTTGCTCCAAAAATCATGCCGACTATAAGCTTGAGGCAAATACTAAAGTGTTTAATCGCACCAAAGAAAGTGAAACTCAGCAAAGTTAATCTAACTCATGCGTATCAGCTTAATAAATATTTGCATTTACCTTATTTAGCTTCATGTGGGATATTCAGATAAATAAACAGAAGAAAGCGAAAGCGATGGACAAGAGTTATCCGCTCAGAGGTCAGAGGTCAGGGGAGTTGCCTGATAGAAGAAGACAAATGTGATGGCTGAAATGCTGACAGATCTTCGTAAAGAAATAAAACCATAACCCCTCTACTTGTACACAAAGTCATTAACAATCAAAACCAGAGAAGACAAATCGTTGGTTGTTAAACTGAACTTTCACGACGGTTGGCTGTCGATTCTCTGCCCAATCAAGATGCAAATGAAGGATTCAAACTAGAGACACATTCCTTGAGTCAAATGCATGCAGAGTGGCTGATTGATTAAAAACATTAAATTAAAATCAAGCAGGCATGAATAAACGGAGACAGAGCTTTGTAAATTGCTCCCCAGGTCCACGGGGCAGGTTGCAGGCTAAGTTATAAATAGACGCAGTTCTCCCTTTAGACACAGGAAGCCAATCTCGTCTAAAATCAAACTCCCTGCAGAGACTAATTGGGGATGGAAATAGGAATGGAAAGAATGGGAATGAACGATGAGGGAGGGTGTTGGGGTCTCAGCTGTTTAAAGTTTAAAGTATGATACTATACACCAGTCAAATACGTCAAGATTTGTTACATCAGACACAACAGAACGAGACTTTTTACACAAACGGGTGCCACACAACGCTGAGCATTACAACTCTAACGTACAAAAACACAAGAGAGAGAAGAGAAGAGGCACCAGCCACAGAAGAACTATTTCACAAACAACCATCACCAGCAGCGCCACGTTACAAATATTCCCCAACACGCCTGTGGAGATGCTTCAGGTCATTAAAGTAAGCAGCCTGACTTACTTTAGTTTCTTTGAAATCAAAGATCTGATTGAATTTCCATCAATGACTCTGAAATGTGTCATTGACGTCAGCTGTTGGTATCAATGGAAGAGAGAGGGGAAATAGGAAGTGATATAGGAAGGGGCACCCACAGGGGCGGTCATGTTGAATCCAAGCTCCTCCTCCACCACCTCCTCCTGGCTCAGAGTAAAGTCTGTTGAAGCAAGTTTGACTTACCAATTCTGCCTTTGGCAGCAACGTTTAAAAGCTCATTTCTGCACTTTCCTCGTGTGCCAGGTGGTTGTTTAGTCCACAAAACATAGTAAAATGACAATGTATTTGATTTCGAATTGATTATTTAATGGCTTTCTTTTTCAAAGCCAGCATCAAGATAACATCTGTTTTTCATGGTCTTTAGAATATCAGTAATATTGACATCCTTAAACATAAGACAGAGGTTATGATCTGATGATGGATCTGTTGACTCACTAAGGTTGTTGCTTTTTTAATTTGTCAATAAACAAAAAGACTTGAGAACCGAGAACTGAAGCTCATTTCTTTTGCCATAGCTCAGAGAGTCAGGCAGTCCGGGTATCTTTCTCTTTGAGTAGAATAATAATCAGTACATTTCTCTAGTCACTTGCCGGACACAAAATGTTCACAGATGAGCAGGTTATCTCATTAGTGGTAGATGTTCTCCAACTGTTCTCTGGGTCACTGTAACCAAATTACTGACAATCGTGATACTTCAGTTATATATTTTCCATTTTCAACAACTAAATCAATTGTTTAAAAAAAATCCATCCATTTTATTCCATTTATCCGGGGTTGGGTCACGGTGGTAGGGAGGCCCAGACTTCTCTCTCCCCAGCCACTTGGGCCAGCTCCTCTGGGGGAATCCCAAGGCATTCCCAGGCCATCTGAGAAACATAGTCCCTCCAGCGTGTCCTGGGTCTTCCTCTGGGTCTCCTCCCAGTGGGACATGTCTGGAACACCTCATCAGGGAGGCGACCAGGAGGCATCATAACCAGATGCTTGAGCCACCTCAACTGGCTCCTCTCGACGTGGAGAAGCAGCAGCTCTGCTCTGAGGCCCTCCCGAATGACCAAACTTCTCACTCTGTCTCTAAGGGAGAGTCCAGACACCCTGCGGAGAAAACTCATTTCAACTGCTTGTATCCACGATCTTATTCTTTTGGTCACAACCCAAAGCTCATGGCCATAGATGAGGGTAGGAACATGGATCGACCGGTAAATTGAGAGCTTTGCCTTTTGACTCGGCTCTCTCTTCACCACGACAGATCGGAACAGCGCCCACTTCACTGAAGCCCAGTGCTGTAGTCTATGTGATATGCAGCCATATGGAGTATACCCACTAGAAAAGCGTGGGGAGTTCTCTATACCCACTTAAACGTGCCCATTGATACGCGCCCGTGTAATTGGCAATGATACATGGCATGGGCTTGTGTCATTGTCAATACATTTGGAACATTTTAGAGACACAATGAGTTGGTTCAACCTGTTTCTTAGTATAATTAATACTTCTGTTCTTAAAACTGTTCTTAATACCGGTACTTGAACATGTAGTTCTAGAATTGCGCCACTCAAGGTGGCTGCATGTTGGAGTAGCTCTCTAACATTCATTAAGATTTTGCATTTGAAAACTTTAATTACTCTTTTTTTTCTGGATTACTTTTTGGGATTATTATTTCCTCTCTTTTGGACACTGTGCAGCTGCAAGGATTTTTACTGAAAACTTTTTTTTTTTTTTTTTACTTTGGGCATTTATTATGATGCGTAACCGTAACAACAAGGTGGTTTTGTATAACTGTGGGCTGCTGATTAACATCTCAAAGCTCAAATAATATCTCAACTACCGCCCCAAATCCCAAATGAGTTGAAAAGGAGGTGCCGTGGATGCATTCCCATCTTGCTGGAGGCATTGCTCGAATGCCTGACCCCTGGGATTTTGGAGGTGGCAAGAAATGTGGCTCGTGACAGCAGGAGGACCAAGATCATACCCCGGCACTTGCATTTTTGTCCATCAAGGTGACAAGGAGCTCAGCAGGCTGCTGGGAGGGATAGCCATTGCTCAGGGAGGAGTTCTGCCCTGCATTCAGGAAGTCCTGCTGCCCAGGAGGACCGAGCGGTCTGCTGGGTCTGGATGGATTGGCATCTGCAGCCAGTTGCTTCAGATCCACTGTGGGGTGGACTGCTACAAGAGATCCTTCCTGCTCACAGACATTAGCATCTAGAACAACCTTAATGGAACTAGGATGAGCTACAACAACAATTAATTTCCCTTTAAAGTATTTTTGAATTCAATTGAATTGAATGTTTTGCTTTGATCCTGTTTTATAAAATCTATAACATGTGTTCAATATAGCTTTAACAGTTGTACAAAGTTTGTTGTACATTTATTGAAATAAAAGCATCAAAGAAGTTTTGAAATGTTCAATATGCTTAAAAATCAAAATAAATTGATGATTACAGTGTACTAATTGGTGTACTTTGTTTTCTAAGCACAGTGTACCCACTACAAAAATGCAGACTACACCACAGCTGAAGACTTGCACCCATCCGCCTTTCGATCTCTTGCTCCATTTTTCCCTCATTTGTGAACAAGACCCCGAGATACTTAAACTCCTCCACTTGGGGCAGGACCTCCTCAATAAATCAGATTATTTTTAGTGCCATGATGGTTTTTCCATGCTTCTGCTTTGTGCTTCCAAAATATATTTTTTACATTATTATTTTTCGTAACACAAGTGTGCTACACTCACCCTTCTTCTGGTTAAAGCTAACTTTAAATTTAGCATTCGACCGACAGCATCGCCTCTGTGAACGATGGGCTGGTAGATCAATTCAGAGGACTCGTACTCTTATGAAAATGTTGATCATTTGTCCTCTGCAGTTGTGTGACACCAAATAACCATCTGAACAGCACACCAAGAAAACAAAAATGATCTTTTGCACAAAACTGAAAAGAGGTTCCACTCTTTTCTATGTTCAACAAAAACTTGCCCTTTGACCTTTTGTGGAGCATGTGGAAACAACATGGGGGCTGTTTTACCATCTAGCAGCACAGACACACACCTGACACACCTGACAGAGAGGACTTAGCCAGGGCACCGATCCCATAGGAGTTGGCGGACTTCCTCTTGAGACGAGGCAGAATGGACGTAGTGTCCTCCATGGACAACTGAAGACAGAGGGGAGGTTGAGTTAAAGGAGGAGGTGAGCAGGAAAATAGAACAGAAGGGAGGGGGAGCGGTGAAAGATGGAGGAGATCAGATGAAAAGACAGAAAATCAATGTGTCATGGAAAATGACAGCATGCGAACAGATGAGAGAGATAAATGCAAGAAAGAGAATGTTAAAAGAAATTGAGGTGAAAAGATCAGGTGGTTGAAGATTCGAAGAAAAATGGAGGTGAAGTGGGAGAGAAAAGAAATCAGAATGAAAGGAATAAGAAAGGAGGGTTAATTATTTCAGCATTTTGAAAACGGCTTACCAGCATCATTTATTAAAAAGAGGAAAGTCATGAAATATTGAGCTAAAAAGAAAAATGTGGTGATTCAAAAGCAATTAAAAAAACGGATTCCTGAGAGCGCAGTAGTCTGTGTTTGACACAAAATCACTCAGGGAAAAGGTGAAAAAACTTACTAATGCATGTAGTATCACTTCTGTGGTTCAGTACAGTAAAAAATAAAAATTTAAAATACCTCATAAATATGAATAAATAACAATAGGCAACACAAGTTTGGATGATAATGAAAGTTTGTCTCTAGTTTTATGCTTCATTGCAGAAAAAAGCCCAATGGCTTTGACCTTTACTTTACTAAGATCCAAACCATTATACCTTCTGATGATGTTTACTCTCTCCCAAATAGCAACATCTGCTCATAAAATTGGTGAAACTATAAAAAGTGGATGAAATCAGCCAAGGAATCTAATTAAACGTGTTGTATTTCATATGCTTTGCTTCAAAATTATTCTCTAAATTAAAGCTCCATTAATAGGGAAATCAAAAAACTGCTATTTCTGGCTTCAGCAAACTTGATCATTATTCTGTGACTTTCTGTTTTGCTTCTTGGCCATGATGTTCAACCTGAACAGTT
>JAVCKU010000139.1:2262957-2275102 GCA_032273985.1 Hypsolebias coamazonicus | reverse complement strand
ATGAAACAGTTTATAATTTTATAGAATGCTCTGCTCGTTGAATCAACTTCCTGTTGACTCATTTCTGTGACCACCGTGGTCTGTGACAGTAATTAAGTAATTAATTTATTTATTTTGCATCTTAAGATTCTATGACGTCATCGGCTACTCGAGTTCTGCTCGAGTTTTTTATGTTATTGTCGAGTTTAAAAATTATGTACTCGTTCAACCACTAATTGACACTTTAAATTTCTAAGAACTGCAACAGCAAGCTGTGCACACTCGCTTCACTCAGCTGGTGCTAGCGGAGGAACGCTGGAGAGCTAACAGCTCCAGCCGTGATGGATGGATGATGGATGGATGGCACCACGCTGCCCAGATGAAATGAAGCTGTTTTGACCATTAGATTAATGCATAATAAACACGAATGGTCAGCGGTAATACATAATAAATGCAACTTATATGCAGAAAAGACTTACTGTATTTTCCGCCCTATAAGTCGCAATTTTTTGCATAATTTACATGCCCTGCGACTTATAGGCCAAAGCAACGTATTTATGGATTTCCCCCCATATTTACAAACCAATTTTTGGCTGAGAAATGACTGTTTTCATTCATTCTGACTGGGAAAAAAAAAAGAGCAGTACCACTTTCAGCCACTTGATGGCAGCAGAATAGTAGTAGCAGTAATGCCATTGCATCATGTAATAGGTAAACGTGGCTATATTGACAAATTCAAAAAAGTTAGAGACAAAAACAACTGGACTCTATTATATTTTATTGTTTTCTTCTTGAACTGTTTTGAATTTACCATGCTTTGGATGACTGAGAATCTTCACCAGCTATTAATGATGCAATCGGCTTGCCATATTACCCCCACCTTCATTCTGCTCGCTGTTAGGAGAAAGTTAAAGCAGCTGCACCGCCCGACGAAATGCAGCTAAATTGACCACTAAAGTGCATTTATTAAGCAAATGCTACACTGAGACACACCTTTGCTATAATTTTGAGTAATCAGATTGGTTTTAGGTATTTATCTTGTTAAATTTGCACAGTGACTCATCGTGCGCACGCGTTTACTTCTGCGCATCGGCTTTTGAAATGCGACTGATTTGACTGTCAAACTGCAAAGCGTTAGACCAAGACACACCTTTACTATAATTTTGAGCAAACAAATAATTGTTTTTAAGTCTTAATCTGGTTAAATGCTTGTGAAAATCCTCCCGTGCCCGCTCCCACGGCCGCCATTTGGCAGCCCATCAGTTTTTGGTGCAACACTGGCCCACATTTCCAGGTTGTCAGCGTTGACGCGTAACAAACACGACGCATTAGCGTTGATGTGATGTGACGTTGATAGATGTGACGTAGACGGCGAAGCAACATATTTATGGATTTTTCCACTTTATTAGACAAATACGGACTGATGCGACTTATAGGGCGGTGCGATGTGTACGGCGTAAAATACGGTATATATGTTTTTTCCTCTTCATGATGCTATTGTTCACTGATGTGACCTATAAGCTGGAACGACTTAAATGCTGGAAAATACAGTAATTCAGTTTTAATGCAGTTTTCCTGTTTATTTATTTTTTTGTTGTCCACAATCTGACCACTTCTGCATATTTTGTGTTATTTAGACATTCATGAATCAAAAAGCTCTTTTCAGAGATACATACACTGTAAGTTTTTCAAAATATTTAACTTATTTGACAAAAAAAACTACGGAGAACTTTTCAATCTCTTCAAAAACACGGTTTGTAAATTAAAATCACACTGAAAAAAAAACAAACCACCAAACGCTTCCACTATATTTTTATTTGGTTGCACTTTACATTGATCAGATTTCCACAAACTCTTCATTAGACTGTAGAGCAGGGTTATTCAAGTGGTGGACCGCGGGCCAAATCAGGCCCATGGATGTGCACAATTCGGCCCACCAATGTGTTCATTTTTTAAATAAAACTAGATTTTAAACTGTAAACAACCTTACTTAATGAGAATAACTGCTGGATGTCTGGCCCCTGAGCTCTTGCCTTTCAGTAACTGTGTCCCCCCGAGCAACATAGTTGAATAGTCCTGCTCTAGAACAAACTTCACAGCATTTGAAACTACAATAGATCTTCCTGTAAAGCTTTATTTCTGCTGTGAGTCAGTGAGCTACATTATTCTTGCTGTTCATTCAAGTAAAGTAGGTGCGACAGACCTCACAGGTGTGTCATTCAGTCAAAGAAAATATGAGCTGTAAGATTAACAACATAAAGAAAACTTGACTTTACTGGTAGAAAACACTAAAATAAAACCAATCTTATGTACATTGAAACTTTAATCAGAACTTACAGAGAAAACTACGTGGATAAACAGTGGGTACGCATTTTATTCATGTTTGATTGTGCGTTATGCACGTGCGTTAACGATGTCGACAAACTCAGGCTTCAAGGAGGCCCCGCCCACCAGGAAGCCGTCCACGTCGGCCTGAGACGCCAGCTCCCTGCAGCTTGCCCCCGTGACCGAACCTGGACACAACAGATGAGCAATACGTGGGAAAATTAACTTGCATTTATTATATTTGGAAAAAGTGTTTAAATAGTATTCAAAACGTATAAATAGTCCAGATAACTCAGATTTGATATATTTCTGTTTTTAGTTGTAGTATGGTAGTATCAGGAACGCCAACATTTTCACAAGTTGGTTTTTGTTTTTAATGTTAAAAAGAAGATGAAAATAATAAATGGGAAGCATTCTGAGAAGTAGTTTATTTGTTTTCAGACATCATATATATATTTCTATGATGCTTTAATCGTTTTAGAAAAGTTACAAGTCAAAAAACAATAATTACAACTTTAGTTTATTTTAGAGCTTTTGCATCAGAAACTCAAGAGAAACACAATCCATTTCTATCAAAAAGAATTTTATGACTCAAACAAAAGCAAATTTTTATAAAATTGTGTTAATAACCTGCATCATACACCAAAAATGTGTATTTTAAAGCATATCAATTTTGATAAATAATAAAATAATTCATAATCACAGTCACGAAACGCACAAATGAGGTTAGTATGACTTAAGTTTTTATAAATTTATTATATTTAAACAGTGCTGTATTTTAGTTTATTGGCAGCAAAAGGATGAGTGTGGTATTTTTTATTAAGGCAGTAAAATATGTTTTGTTGCCTACAGTAATATTCTTGAATATAACTTGCTATAAACTGACATAACGGTTTGGATGTATAAATGCAGGAAACAAAGCTCACATCGCTGTTTTATTCCAGCTGTTTTAGTTTTACCCACACTTGGACTGTTTTCTAACCTCTGGAAGGTTTTAACACCACGACGTCAACTTACAGAATCAATTCTTTTAAAACTTTCCACAGTTTGGTGAAATATAATCACACGAGTCACGTGACGGCTGCGTCATACAGCCACAGGTGTAGTTCAGGTTTTTTGTGACGGCCGTGCCAGTTGCTCCAAATGGCCACGTTGAAAATCTTAACGAGGAAGAACAAGGTGACATTTAGAAGGAGACCCCGTGGGTTAAACCGTGCAGAGCTGCACGCTTCGTCTCATTACAGATAAAAATAACGGTCAAACCCAACAACACCTATGGGGAAAGTGTTGGAGTGTGTTTGTGATGATTTCTGAACCTCTTGAAAAGAACCAACGAGGTATAAATCTCTGAACTTATTGATGTCAACCACATCCAGCGTTAGCAAGCGGCCCAACTGGATGCAGGAGATAGAAACGTGTCGTTATTTGATTTATTTTAAATGTTTTATGTTTGATCATGTGGCCAATCATGAAGGGGTTGTAAATGTTACATAAACCTGGATTAAACATCCTGAATTGTTCTGAATTATGAGGTCATGTTTTTGTTTTAGAGTGTGACAAAACGTCAAATCTTAAAAGGATAAAATCACATTCTTTGCCTCATTTTGTGCAACTCTACCTTGTTTTGTTGTTCCTGTCCTTCAAAGACAACATTTCCTGAAAGGTTAGCTTTCCCCTGATTGGTCACAAAAGGACGAAGCACAAACTAGTCGGGTTATAAGTGAATGAAACACGAGGATGTTTGGTTAAGGCAGAGAAACGTCCTGGACCATAAAGAAAACATTCATTAGCCGGCGGGAGTCTTTGTAAAGAACTTGGAGCAGAAAAATCTTTACAGAGTTGGAGATAAACGCAACTGCTTCAGCATGAGATTAGGACTAAAACGAGTGTTTTACCTCCATAAATGATGCGAACTGCATCAGCAACATCGTCTGAGACGTTTGCTCGGAGCCAAAGCCTCAGCTTCTCGTGGACCTCCTGAGCCTGAAACAAACAAAACGACAACAAAACATAAAGAATTTATTATCTCACGAGTAAATCTGATAATCCATTCAAAACAAGAGAAGAAGGTTAACAAGTTGAAATATTTTTATTGTGTTGCCCTAGTTTAACATCATAAATCTGTAAAAGAAATGTATTTGTGATACAGTCTGATTCAGTCAATGTATAATAATCACCTAATTTAAATTAAATGAACCACTCTAACATTTTCCTGTTTACTTAATTACATTAATTGATTTTAGGCACTAACAGGTGAGAAATCAGAAAACTGAATTTAGGTGGATAAAAATAAAGATAGACAAATCATAAATAGACACAATAATTTTATTTAGTTGTTTATAAAATGACTGACATCCGGTAAGACAGTGATGTGTCCAGCATCCTAAACTTCTATTAGTTCTCCCTTCTTGTTAACTTTTATTTTTATTATTTGTTTTCATTTTATTTTCAAGGTCAGTTTTCTTACAAGTTGAATTTATATTTTCTACTAACTAAACTTGACTTATTTTAAAATTCATTCTAGATTCGAGTCAGACTGAATCTTTTCACGTTGACTTCAATGTTCCTCTGTATAAAAACCTGTCAGACACGTGAAGTGAAAGCAAATTCAACCTGAGTAACCACCGCTGCCGCCTCCTCTTTGCTTTTACCTGCTCAGGTGTGGCGGTCTTGTTTACCTGCTCAGGTGTGGCGGTCTTGCCAGTGCCGATGGCCCACACCGGTTCATACGCCAGAACCACCTTCCCCCAGTTGTCCACATTCTCTGCAACACAACAGCTCAGAATTACAGATAAAACACTGAAGCTCACATATCCACAAGTTTAGATCCACACAGACATCTGCAGAGGAATAATCCTTCATAACCCAACATCTGAATTCAGACTGAGGTGTCCTGGAGGCAGCATGAAGCTGAGATCATCCTTAAAATCTGCAGCTTGTTCTTTTAGTCGCCTTGCAGAGCATCAGTGTTAGACAGAGGCAGAAACAGGAGACCACTGACCTACTTACATTTAGAATCAGTCGGCAGCCTACTTTTGACACAGAAGGAAGACACACGAGGCCAGCATGTTACAGAAAAGAGCCTTCATCAGGTTATACCATCCAGAGTACAGTAAAGCATGGGTTCCCAACCATGGTCCTTGTGGAACACCGTCCTGCATGTTTTACTTGTTTTCCTGCTTTTACGCACCTGATTTGAGTGAATGTGTGACTAACAGGCTTCTGCAGAGCTTAAGAAAGTAATGAAATCACTGAATCAGGCGTGTTGGAGCAGGAAACAACTGAAACATGCAGGATGGTGTTCCTCAGGGATCAGAGTTAGGAACCACTGCCAAAGATGGCGAGAGGTGCAGGTTTGGATGAAAATACCTTGAAGCTGAATCAATAAATTCTCCATGAATAAGAACTTTTATAATTATTACAATTATTTATTTTAAAGATGCAAATCTTTTACCAATAATCTCTTTAATTACTTAATCCAAGAAATAAAGAATACTACATCAAAACAAATGTCTTCATTAAACTGCCTTATTGTAGTTAGTCAAACTGATTTAGCTCTTTTACGTGTTTGTCATGATAAAATTTAAGACTTTATCATTACAATATTACAAATTTCAATAAAATTTTGACTATACTTTTCAAAGAAAGAAAGAAGATTAATGATTAAAAAAAACCAAAAAAACCTGCAATGATTTGTGTCTGAGCGAAAACAACTTCTTCTGTGGTTCCGGCCTCTCGCTCCTCCAGCTTCTCACCGACGCAGGCGATCACACCCAGATCATGTTCCAGAGCGTGGGCCACCTGGAGACAGTTTTACAGCAGGTGAGTCTGTAACATACAACGACTGTAGAAATAACATCAGTGTGTGCAGGAAGAATGACGGGAGCAAACAAACGGCCTCCACGGTGAAAATTTCACATCAACCGACTGAGGCGACTTAAATTAGCTGTTGTGGAGTTTTTTTAATTCTTTTAAATCCTGGTGAACATATGAAGATTTTAACACTGATAAAATATACTAAATAAAATGATTTGCATGTATTAAAAGTTTAGTTTTTAATTGATATATTATGAAATATCAAAAAAGAAAAAAGAAAAGGGTCTTAAAAATAAAGTGGCAGTTCACCCCTACAAACTCCTCTCAAAACTATTTACACTAATTAATCTGTTGAGGGACAGCAGGTCAGCTGCTGGTTGGGGAGAGCAGAGTGAGTGGAAGCCCTCATATTTAATTACATCCTAGTGGCTGTTGTCACGCCAGGTTGTAACAGTTGGGGGCTCGTCCGGGATCAAGGTTGTAACAATTGGGGGCTCGTCTGGGATCGAGGTTGCAATAATTTGGGGCTCGCACAAAACCGAGGTTGTAACAAAGATTTTCTAACATAAGACATCATCCACGTTTTTCTTGTAAATCTGTGTCAATAATGTTGGAGAAAAATATTCTTGCTTTATCTTACTCAAAATGAGCCACACTCAACAACAGGAGAATATTTTTAACTGGTATTTTACTTGCAAGGACAGATTTTCAGGATAAGTTACACAGATATACAGGAAGTACACGTGAAGACCAGTCACGAGAAGCTGCCATGAGCTGTGTGTGCAGCTTGTTTTTATACAGTACTGTATTCTTATCAGTTCAGCCGAGCTCACAGCCTCAGAGGCGTCCTTGAAGCAACAGCTGCACGTAGCAGCCTCACCCAGCTCCTCATGCCACTTTATGCTAGCCCAAACGTATGGTCCATGGGCAGAGTTAACATTCTCAGCCCTAGTAGTTGAAAACAACCATAAACTTTTACCAAAAATTCCATAACAATTAATTTCTGAGATTTGTCTTCAAACTTAAGCCCCACCCACTGGCACATTTTAATATTATCTTATTAACAATGACCACAATACACCTTTGCAAAACTTTGAATGAAGCTGAAGTAATAAAAGTAAGGACATGCAAATCAAGTTTTTTTTTTTTTAAATGCAATGTCAATTTTGTTTATTAAAATATATTTTTTTAATATGTTGAGGAAAAATGAAGAACAAAATTAAAAAAGGAAAATTTAGCCGTTTTTTTTTTTTCTCCCCCTAAACCTTTTTTATTAAGCGTTTTAAGCCCAAACCATTATCAGCTGAAGCATCTATGTGCTGTAGATCAACAGAACTCAAACGCCTCACCTTCTGTCCGATGAGCTCGTCACTCTCCCCGAACACGTGGCGTCTCTCCGAGTGTCCAAGGACCACCCAGTCGGCCCCGCAGTCCTTAATCATGGTGGGGCTGGAGGGACGGCATGGAGACAGGTGAGTCACATCACAACACATTGAACCATATCAGGAGTTTTCTCCTGGCTCTGACTTTTTCATAAATATTTATTTGTGATTAATCCTTTCAAACAAATGATCTCTAATGGTTTGTTGGTTTAAAACACATAACTTGTCTCATCTGATCATTTAAAAAGTTCATATTTATTAAATGTTTTAGAACTAAACAGCAATTTTACACCTTTGAGAATACTTTTGTTAAAGTAAGTGATATTTTCAGCATGGTTAGATAAACACTGATTGAAAAAAAAGTTCCTTAAATGGAAAAAATATAAAAACAACAAATAAAACGGTCTTAATAGGAAATAAATGTACATTTTCTCTCTGATTTGTTGTGTTTGGTTTTCCCTCTCAGAGGCTGACGCACCTGATCTCTCCGGTAAATGCTCCTTTGGACTCCCTGTAGCAGTTCTGGGCTGCGACGCTGATCCGAGGATCCAAACAGGACCGAGCAAAGTCCAGGTAGATGAAGGGAGCAGCACACACCACCTCTGGACACAACATCTGGAGGTTAAACATGTTTACAACCAGAACTGATGGACCGCTAACACCGTCCTGAACTCATATGAGACATCATCCATCCATCCATCCATCCATCCATCCATCCATCCATCCATCCATCCATCCATCCATCCATCCATCTACTCATTCATCCATCCTGCCATCCATTCATCCATCCATCCAAACTGAAAATATTTCTTGGAGTTTGTTTTAAACTGATAAATCACCTCACATAAGCACATAACTAAAATCTTTATTCAACAATTGTATAAAAACACTGCATTTTGAGAAAACTAAGCAACAATGTATCTAAAAACTACTCTGTCAAACAGATTTGTTGCTTAATGTCAGAAAAAGGTGTGTTCCAGTTCCTCTCTGATTACAATAAAAAAATACTACGTACATGTAGTTAAAATAAAAGTCTTGGCGTTATTGGGATGATGTTGCATAATGGAATATACTAAATTTAATGCAATACAAATGATTTCATCTCATATTTGTATGAAATTACAACAAATGCAGAACATTAAATAGAATTAAAGCATCCAAAGATAATTACTCTATACTTTATAATTACTCTTTACTTTATTATAACGGTAAATGTTCTGCATCATTTCAGACTTTGAACAAGTTGCGTTAACAAAGTGAGTTAAAACGATTCTTTTTAGTCTTGGTTTTACTTTCGCTACATATTTACTGCCACAACAAATAAACAACAACAAAACAATAATAGACCTAAATTACTTTGCACTGTGCGGCTTATCCTCATCACGTGACTCACTCTGAGCCGCACCACACCACCTTGATCACTTTCCTCCATAATAAAACCCTGCCAATCAGTGATCGATCAGTGTTACTGATCAGTCTGTTACCGGTGTCCTCCTGCAGATCGGAGGTGTTCAGGTTCAGGATCAGCTCCCCCAGACTCTCCTTGGTCCCGTTCATCTTCCAGTTCCCTCCAACGAAGAACCTGCGGAGCGCCATGTCTGGTTCCCAGGGACGAGAGAAGGTCGGGGTCCGGCTGGTGTGTAGTTCAGGGGCAGTGGGAAATATCAATACTGAGCACCTGAGGAGATCAGAGCTCTTCTGGGCTGGGATTATGACGAGTGGAAAACCTCCTGGTTCTTTACTGCCCCCTGCTGAAGAGACTGAAAACTCATGAAAAAAAAAATTAAAATTAAAATTAAAAAATAAACTTTTAAGGTAGTTTAAGGAGGAGTGGTGGCGCAGAGGTTAGAGAAGGTGAGCTTGTGATCAGACGATCGTCGGATTGACTCCCCGTACCGACAACATAAAAAATGTGGGTTGGAAAGGTGAAGAACCCACACCTGCCTCCACCCTCGTTCGCCCCACTCTGGCTCCTTGAGCAAGGCCCTCAACCACCATCTGCTCCCCCAGGTGCCCTAGATGGCAGCTCTCTGCTCGATAGCTCAGTGGTCTATGGTTGTGTCAGGAAGGCGTCCGGCGTAGGGTTAGGTAGGGTTGTGAGTAAGTTCACTGTAGTGACCCCTGAAGAAGGGCGCAGCCGAAAGAAAGTAAATGTATTTACACGTAGGCTCAATGAAGACTCGTTTTCAAGAGAGACCAGACTGTTGTTGTGGACAATGAGAACCATAAGTGCTGTCTGGATAATAACTTGCCATCATTTGAATAGTAGATGTTCCGTGATACCATCACAGATTCTTTGAAGCTACTTTGAAGCTACATTTTGATCATCTGAATATCTTGAGCAGTTCCAGAAACATGATGTGTTTTTGTCGTGACCAACACACACATTGTTCGTCAAAGTTTTGACGCCACAATCCTAACAGGACCTTCAGACGGAGGCCGGTCCATCCTATGGACTGAACGTCTGCAGGTCTGTGCAGCACCGAACGCTCAGACTTCTGAAGAAACTGCAGAGCCTCCACAGAAACAGGAGATCCAGCTCTTCAGCTGGATTTGTTTCAGAGCTGTAGGTGAAAAGGTCCCATCTTTCTTTAACAAAAGGATTAGCAAACATGTAAATCTGAGTCCACCCTTAATTTCTGTGTTTTTCCTTCAAGCAGCCTGACTTTTATGATCTTTTAAAATCCTCAGGCTTTTTAAAGTTGTACTATTTTTAGATGAAATCTTTTGCTTGTTAAACCATTTAGCTATGACATGTGAAGCGTCCACAGAACGGTTGCTGAACTCAAGGGATGGACCGGTGCTGTATTGACACAAAGACCAGTTTTCAAAAGAGGTCGGCAGCCTGACACAAAGACCGTCTGCTCCCATCCCAAACATAACGTGGATAGTTGACAGAAGTGAATATTTCAGCACCAACAAGATGATTTTAGATAATAACTAAAATATTTTCAGTCTGTGATCAACTGAAGGTTTCAGCTTTTTAGTAGCGTTGCATTAGGGTCTAAAAAAAAAAAAAGAGTCAGCTCGACCCGAACACGTATATTTTTTCTGAGCCCAACCCGAAACCAACAAATTAACTGTGATTACAGGCTTCTTTGACATCTTTTTTTAAACTTGTTAAAAAAAAAAGTATGCCTCTCTTATGATTGTCTGTTGTTGTTGATGTTGTCATCATTCTTGCAGGTCTCTCTTGTATATGAGTCCTCGAGGCTCAATGAGATTAACCTGCCTAAATAAAGGATGAATGAAAAAAATGATGTTATAGTTAACGGTCGTCGGCTGCGCATGTCCATTGATGCAACGTTAATCTTCATGTGGGTCACTGGCAGTGAGCCATCTAGACTTTTTAAAATCTCTTTCAACCGGCTGGTTAGTGCGCGGTCAATCGGCTGGTTAGCGCGTGGTCAATCAGCTGGTTAGAGCATGGTCAATCAGCCGGTTAGCACATGGTCAACCAGCCGGTTAGTGCGTGGTCAACCAGCCGGTTAGTGCGTGGTCAATCGGCCGGTTAGTGCACGGTCAACCGGCTGGTTAGTGCGTGGTCAATCGGCTGGTTAGCTTGTGGTCAAACGGCCGGTTAGCACGTGGCCAACTGGCCGGATAACGTGCGGTCAATCGACCGGTTAGCGAATGGTCAACCAGCCGGTTAGCGCACGGTCAATTGGCCGGTTATTGCATGGTCAATTGGCCGGTTAGTGCGCGATCAAATGTCCGGTTAGCACGTGGTAAACTGGCTGGATAATGCACGGTCAATCGGCCAATTAGTACGTGGTAACCGGTCGATTAGCACGTGGTCAACTGGCTGGTTAGCTCGTGGTCAACCAGCCGGTTAGCGCACGGTCAATCGGCCAGTTAGCGTGCAGTCATTTGGCCGGTTGGTGCACCGTAAATTGGCCAGTTGGTGCGTGGTCAACCGGGCGGTTAGCGCACAGTCAATTGGCCGGTTGTTGCGCAATCAATTGGCTGGTTAGTGCGTGGTCAGTTGGCCGGTTAGCATGCGGTCAATTGGCTGGTTAGCACGTGGTAAATTGACCGGTTAGTGTGTGGTCAACCGGCCGGTTAGTGCACGGTCAATCGGCTGGTTAGTGCGTGGTCAATTGGCCGGTTAGCGCAGTCAATTGACCAGTTAGCGCGTGGTCAATCAGCTGGTTAGCACGGTCAATTGGCCGGTTAGCGTGTGGTCAATCAGCTGGTTAGCACATGGTCAATCTGCTGGTTAGTTTATGGTCAACTGGCCGGTTAGTGCACGGTCTAACGGCCGCGCACGGCTGGTGGTTTAAATTGGATCGTCAGTCATGCGCGTCCACTGACACAATCAAAAGCCCGACACCGACTTGGCCTGTCCATCCAGCACATTATTCTGGCCCGGCCCCGGCCCGGGCCCGGGTTACTCATTTATTCATCCTTTATTTAAACAGATAAATCACAATGAGCCTCAAAGACTCATTTACAAGTGAGATCATTAAAAGACAGACAGACATTAAAAGTGGTGAAAAATGACACGTAGGGTTTGGAGACAAAAAAAATTCCTAACACATTTTTCACCTCTGCTTGTCAAAAATGTGGTAATGAAAAAAGTCTCGCACACAGGAGGGGGACTCAAAGGCGGGTGGGGGGCGGGCGCTGCCAAGACAGTTAAA
>JAVCKU010000139.1:2171036-2184957 GCA_032273985.1 Hypsolebias coamazonicus | reverse complement strand
TTCTTTAGATATTTATTTGCTGCAACATTTGTTAATGTACTTTTTTTATTTACTTGCTCTTAAGCACATTTAACATTTTACCATTCCTACTTAAACTTGTAGATGAATACATAAAGTGCACTAAACATCATGGTTTATGTTTAATTACTATATTTGACACAAATAAGGCTGTAAAGTTCACTTCTATAACTACATTCTCATCAACTTTCAAGCTTCTTATAGTCTCTGCATGAATAAAACCCTGTGATACTCTTTTACGGTTAGGTTCATTAAAACCTTCAAGTTAGGAAAAAATTAGTAGTCACATAAAATATCCATGGCAACTTTTAACACCAAATGTCTATTAGAGCAGGTTTGAGTTGAAGCGAAGCAACATTGAGAAGTGACATATTGTTTCAATAAGATTTAATGATAACTTCAAACATGGAAGACAAATAACATTTCAAATACATAAATAGTACATTATAGACAACATAACAAAAGTTTGATATTAATATTATTAAATAATACTTAATACAAAAAAAAAATACAAAAATGAGATGCCTGCATCTCAAACTAAATATGTTCAAATACGTTTTATAAAAAGCTCATAAATAGCATTCTAAATAGGTTAAAAAAAACAGTATAAAAACAACATTACACATGTTTCCTTGTCATTCAGCTCACCATCCTGATAAATGCGTAGCAGGCGCTGTGAGTGTAAACAGCCTCAGCACCTCAGTACCTCAGCACAGTGCATTACAACAATTCAGACGGCCACAAGGAAAACAATTCAGACGTCTGAGATGAACCTACATTCTGCTTTGTTTCAGAAGACATGACAACTTGCTTGATGAGGAACCTTGAAATGATGCTCTATCAGATCAGACAAGTGGGAATAGACTAAAGCTGGAAGCTTTAGAAAGATGGGCCTATTATTTTAGGAATATGTGCAATTTCTAGCCAAATAATCTGCTTCTAACAAAAAAAGTTTGTGGCTCATTTTCTATTATTTAGCTAAAAACTAGTTTAAAATACATCCATGTATCAGGGATCCTACAAAGAGCAGAGCGTAAAACATGCGAGGCAGCTTAACTCTATGTATTATTCACAATGTTATCCATCGTTTTGTATATTTTTTAATAAAGAAGCTAAAAATACCTACATTTTTAAATGTAAGCTCATTTTAATGCGAGCGAGTTTAAATTACCACAATGATAATTAACGTTTTGTGACATTTCATGTAATGAAATAATTTTTTTTTAATAATCTTGTGAAAATAAATGTCTGAAACTGTCCTCTCTCATAGTTTAAGCTCCTGTATCTTTTCACAAAACATCTGGAGTTAGCTGCATTCCCCCAAAACACATTTTTAGTAAACTTTAACACTGGTTTGTGACAACACGTGACGTTTTAGCTTCGATTATACGAACAACACTAACATGAACACGACACGCCTCGTGGCTAAAACAAGCTCTACACGTTCAGTAGCAAGCCAACTATCCAATAAAGGAAAGTTTATTCATAAAGGGAATTATGCTTTTGCTGGTATTTAATCATAAAAAAATAAAAACAGTTGAGCTTTTTGACTCGGTGCTGAGGATTCTTCTAGGAAATAAAACTTTTGACCTAAAGAAATATAAATTACTGAGTTTTCGAAGTTTCACCAGGACTTTTCTATTCATTTTCTGAGCAAGCTCTGAACTTGATCTTGGGCTCTCACAGTAAGAACCGGTCCTTTAGACCGACCCTGCCATCTTGAGGTAGTCCACCAGCACGACGGATAATTCATCCATCCTGCCTGAAGTGAAGTGGTTTCACAGACTGACAGTTGTTCACGTCCCTTCAGGCTCTGGGGCAGCGGGATTTCCTGTGGAAGTGCCGTAAGATCCATTTGGAGCTAAGGCAGAAGACTTGCAACTTTTCTGAAATTTCTACGGAGAAGATAAGGGCGTCGAAGGAGTTGGAGACGACGGGAAGCGAGGGAGCCGTTGTCTGAGGAGCTTCTTCGTTGAGCTGAAGACAGAGAATAAAACAACGATGAAACAAACTCCCACACTCTGGTACGATCTTAAATAAATTAAAATGTTCATAACATTCGTCAAACTCAGCTGACACTGTAGGTCTTATGTGAATTATTATTAGTTTGATTTTCTCATCTTATTTCATAATGGGTGGAAATGAGTTAAAGCACCCAGAACACACCTGGTGTATAGATTTTCTCAGGAGGCCAGATAGGTGCTGGAGGTGGGCGATGACCCCCTCGTCTGCCTCGAAGGGCAAACTCATGTTTCCTTTAGCAGCTTTCAGCCAGTCCACGTGCAGCCTGAAGGCCTCAGTGTGCACGTACAGCTGCAGGAGTGACTCATTCATCTGTGGACACATCAAACACACACCCTCTGCATCAACCAGTCGCCTCGCTCACGTGTGGATGTGGCGTTTAAGTCAAACAGGTCGATACCTTCAGAGCCTTGAAGTGAGCGACAGTGTGCTGGATGTGAGGAAGACTTTCCAGTTTGTCTTCGGCAGCAGCGAAGTTCACAACTTGGTCGTTCGGCTGTTGGAAACAAAATACTTGAAGTTAATGGACATCAAGAAGTTATGAGCAAATTATTATAAATCTGGCACTGACATATTTGATAAGTTCTGTTATACTTGCCTTAAAATGCATAAATAAATTTGTACTGGTTCCTAATAAGAGCCCGTTTATAAATAACTTATTACCGCTTTATAAACCGCTTCATGATGTTTTTTTAAGGATCTGAACTACATGAGGGGAAAACACTGAGGAAGCTGAAACGCAAAAACAACACATCCATAACATCAATGGGTTTTTACTGGGAGCGATAAAATAAATTATTTTATTGTTCAATTGTTGTAACAGCCACAAAATCTAATAAAAAAAAAATGTTCTGAAACTCTTTTTCATTCTGTTGCAGGAAGTTTGAAGTGCTTCTTACCAAGTCATGGATCTTCTTGGACGAGCTCAACAACCTGTCCAGGTGATGGATCATTGATACAAACATCCCACAGATGGAGGGGCTGGGGGTGGGGAACGACGCCGAGCGAAGCATCAGCTCCGTCAGAAGCAGCAGGTGGAAAAGTCCCGAGGTAGACACGTGAATTACTGGGAAGACAAGAAAAACATGGAAAAATTTATTCACAGTTAAACTTCGGATTCACTAAAGTGTAATCTTTCACAATAAAATACAAAATCAACAAGCCAGGAATAGTTTTTGGACCATTTTGGTCCAGCTGAGCAGCATCCAGATGTTTTTGCACACACAGCTGCACACAGCCCCACAACAGGTGGCAACATGGCTGCATTCAAACCACAGCCAAGACTTCCTCCCTCCTCCTTGACCCAGAGCTGCTGAAAGATTCAATGTGGAAACCACAACGCTGCCTGATCACTTGTTTTTGTTTCTAAACCTCATGACGCACAAGATTAACCCTGAAGCAGCTGCAGTTTGAGGAACGTCTCATCACGTCCGTGCAAAGCCATTAGTCTGACGTGAAGGAGCCTGAGGACAACTTGCATCAAAGTTTGGAAGATGCCGAGGTTGATTTGAAAACCAAGAAGGAATTTGATGCTACAGTGCACACGCTCAGTTGACTGGGATATCCTGTCGTCTAGACGTTTACAGTCATTCCAAGAATCAGATAAGAGCTGTCAGAAGTTCAAACCACCCAGACTAAAGAGTGGTGCTGCAGATGATGGATAGATACCAAGCAGGTTAGATGCAGTGTGTGTGTGTGTATGTGTGTGTGTGTCAGGGCAGGAAACAGATTTCTGCAGGGTCATGGCTCGTGTTTCTGGGAAACAAACAGCTGAGCGACTGATCCGTTTACGCACGACATCTATTATTGATCAGCTCTTTTCAGATGAAGTCAACAGAGAGAACGTCATTTTTCATGATTTATTCTGAGAGAAACAGAAACCACGCAGGACAAATGCTCGCAGTGATTCAGAGGACATATTCAGAATCTTAGTTTCAGTTTGTTTCTCACATGATTGTTTCTGCTCTGTCAGAATTTGACGGTTCACTGAGCTTGTTTTTATTTATTTCACACAAAAATATGTGCGCGTTTTCATTTGTTTATATTTGTTAACAAAATACTTTATGGATCCCTGACGGGATTTTAACAAAATCTTTAGAAAGTGATCTGTTGGGTGAAATCCAACTAACCTAGATAATGATTAACATTTGGAGTCAACCTAGTTCAAGATGGCTGCCATAGTAACATTACCCAACAAGGACGGCTAAACGCCAGAATTTTACAGACACTGACTGAAACTGAGACAGGATTAGCTGATTTTGGTATTTGCAACACACACTGCAGATTTCTCAAAAAAACAGATTAAAAAAAAAAATCCAACAAAGTTCAGTCAGATCATCTGGACAGTTTCTTTTTTTGTTGAGACGTTTCGTCCACTTTGATGTCTTGAACCACTTTGGCTGTGGCAGCTTAGGAGGAGTCGACAAGAGAGACGGCCCCAGGAACCATCTTATCACCAGTAAACTGGTTGGTCCACTGTAGGAGTGTACTGCTTGGTGGGGGAAACAGTTTGTTTGTGATTCTCAGACTGATGAAATCCTATGGATGGAGGGCGAAACATCTCAACAAAAAATGAAACTGTCTACATGACCTGACTGAACATTGTTGCAGATGGTGTTCAAACACCCAACCTCTGGATCTAATAATAAATAAATGTCACAGTTTAGAGTTTTATTCAGTTTAGGTGTTTTTATTTATTTGTTTGTTTACTCTGCTTTTATTCTTAATTTCTGTGGATTTTTCATGACTCTGCTTGACTTCGACTTGTTTTATTTTGTCTTTTTCAGCCGTTTCCTGGTTAATCTTCAGGTGGATGGACGACTTGACTGTTAACCATTTTGGATGAATGCACACTAAATATTTTTTTTAGCTAATTAAAAATGTTCACACGTAGCCACCGTCCTCTTTAAAGAAAAATCAAGTTGTGAAAGAAAATGTGAAGTAATCCTGAGTTTTCTGGTTTCACACAGAGATCATCTTCACGGATTTGTCTTTGAACCAATAATGTTTCCATTCAGATTAGCTCATGTCTGTGAATCTATAGTAGATTAACACAATTTAAAAAGAACAACTTGATGCAACAAAGAACCAACTGTCCGTCAGATGTGTTGGGTCACGCTGAAAGAATGTGAGGAATGCAGGGTTTTTTCAGCCTCCTGCTGGAAAAGGAGAGGCCGACAAGACGCCTGAGTCAGTGTGATCCCTATGTGGTGACATCAGCAGTCTGACGCCTCGACCCCGGCTCTTCACAGAGTAAAATGTGCCTTTTGTCAGGAGAGTTAGGCCTTAGACACTTTAACTGCCACTCAGACCTTTGTTGAAATAAATCACTCTTTGTTCCCGGCTAATTTACTTGATGAGCTGCTGAAAGGTTTCAAGCTGTTTCCAGGTTTCTGCAAGTGTCCGATTCCACATGAGGACTTTGCCCGGGCAGAACCCCAGGAGCCAAGAAATGACCGGCAGTGTTGGATCTGATAATGTGGAGATTTAAGTCTTCTAGTACCAGAAGCATGTGCACGTGTCAGGTGTGTGGAGGAAGAGTTCAGCTCTGCACACGTTTTATCTTTAGTTTTGTTTGGCTGCACAGTAAAACTGCACTTCAAGAATCAGTGGTTTACTTTTTTTTTTTAAGTTGTCGGGTGTTTTTGTGTAGAAAAATGTTTTTTATCATTATCAGGTGCAGGAATTGAACATTTGGAGCCAAAAGTGCAATGAAGGCAAATATTTGCTATTTCACTTCTTTCTATATTATAACTAATAGTTGTAAAAAAAGATGAGTTTAAAAGGAAGTTGTGGTTCCTCCTGACTCAAACACCTCGTTGTGCTTCTAAACAAGTGCAAAAAAAAAGCATTATTTGAAGGGTAACCTAATTTTATGACAGTGTTATTTAAACAGACAAATCCAAGATTTATTTGCCAAACTTTTAGCAACAAAAAGTAAACATGCTCTAATTATATGTAAGAATAAGTTTGATCTGAAAAACCAAAGTGAGTTCTGTTGTTTAAATTATGCATTTGTATATTTTTTTTTATACTTTATGGGCCGAGTGGAGGCAACCCCTGCAGGAGGAAGCAGCCAAAAGAAAAACTTAATTTTAAATATGTTTATTTTATGTCTGTACATAACCACTTAAAAGTGTCACCTGTGTTGGCCGAGGACAACTTTATTTTTTCTTGGTTGAACAACTATCTCTTCATCTTGTATAATTAATGTCTTGTCAAAACAAGAGATTTTCTTTATTCTTTGTCTTAGCAGCTGAAATATCAGACAATCTGATTAAAATCTGCAGTTTATTTCCTTTGCTGGTTGTGGTTCTGCTCCAAAAGAGAAAATAATGCTGCAGAAGTAAAAACGAGATAACTGCAGAATGAGAATGATGAGATAGTTCAGCCAACGTGAGTCAGACTTCCAAACTGAAATGAATCCATCTCATCTGACAGCATTTCTGAGGAGACACTTGTGGTGTGAGGACATCTGGAAATAAAACGTCCCACCTTTCATGAATTCTGTCAGTGACACTAAATAAACTTGTGGTTTTATCACAAGTTTGAATCCAAATTCTTAGTTAATTGCATCAGAAGGCCTGAATCACAAACAGATTTTCTCTTGCAGGCACATTTCTGTTCAAGCAGCTGAAACGACCCAATCTGCCATCAGTTGTAGCATCTTGCACCCAAAGACCCGGCGAGGCCGGTTTCAGCCTCACTGGAAACTTGGAAAAGCACAAGGAAGAAACTGGGCAGAAACAGAAAACATCCACTGGCAGTTCAGCGTGCAGTCGTGCATCTGGCAGCGTAAAACAGCTGTGACAGCGTTCGAGCTGCTTCAGGAGCGGAGGAAGCGTGTTTGATGTGTTCAGCAGGCCCGTTTCATCCCAACACGCTTACTCAAACATGAAACAACAAGTGAGTGCAGTGTGTCACATAATCGCCCACTTCCACTGTTTCCGTTTGAGTTCGTGCCCTTTTTTTTTTTTTTTTTTTTGCTGGGTCAGGCAAACAAACGCTGGAGTTTCCTGTGTGTACTCAGTGGACGCCTTATTTTCCCAACTCTCTTTACTTTGACTGTGAAGGACGCGTGTTGAACTCATGAACAGCTGCTCTGTTAACTTTAAAGGAGCGAGTGAAGCACAACTTCAAGGTCTGACGTGTTTTTCCTCATTTTTACTATGTTTGTTTTCCATGCCTTTGGTGTGACCCGAGTCTTAATAAAAATGTGCATAATATCCAGACAGCTAGACAAACAGAGGGTGACAAATAAATAAATGCTTTAATTATAAATGATACTTAAAGGCCCAAAATTTCTTTAAATAATGCATATAACCCGTTAACTTTCATGCCAGCGTCTTTTAACTTAAGAACAGCTTTTGTTGACAAATGACAAACGTTATACTCATGTTGATAAAACCTTGAAAATAAGATTTTCATAAAATATAGAATAACACTTTGTTAGTGCAGTTGGACTCAGCTCAGATTACACCAATATTTAGCTCGATATTTGTAAGTTTAAGTCATTTTTATGTTTTTTGAATTGGTTTATTAGAACTTTTTAAGGATTCTTTATTATCATTATGCAAACGTATAGAAAATTATGTTTCAATGTGGCATCCCACTTGAACATATTGGAAAAAATACGTCAACAAAGACAAACGTGTTAAACGTTTTTCTTCGTTTTAGAGGTTTAATTTATAAGAAGCCTTTATTTATATAGGTTAGTCTCATAAAAGTTACATTTCATGAACGCAAAATGAACGGAAACCCTTGGTGTGTTTAAAGGAACATGTGCTACTTTATTTAGAAAGTGAATATTGATCCTATTAAACCAACTCATGGTGCAGCTTAATGTTTCTGGATCAAGTCGGATGTGTAACATTACAATTTGCTTTATTATTGCTTATCTGTCTTAAAGAGTGGATTCAAACAAACACAAAAATACAGCTTCTTGCCGGCATAAACTATATCCTCCCTTTGTTTTCCTGAGCCCATCTTGATGATGCCATACAGATAAAGTAGCTGAGGCAACATGGAGTATGAGTGAGTCACTGCACATCCACAGTGTCAGCAGTTATGAACACAACAACTGTCGACCTCTCATGGCAGTACAACATGTTGCCGCTGGGAGGGAAATTGACACGCTGACTCACTCCATCTCTTAAACACAACAGGATCGATCCGAGCCCAAACAGTGAGCGTGCAGCTGACGTTACAATAAATGCCCTGGTGATGTGCGGCGATGACATCACCGTCTGCTGAACTGACTCGCTTTCTGTCCCAGACAAAAACACTTTCTCCTGATTTATCTGCAAGTCACCGCATCTCGGTCGTTACTGGCAGGTTGTCATGGCAACATCAAATTGTTGAGGGCATGACACACACACAAAACAAGATTAGGGCTCAGTAGGAGCAGCTTGGCATGAAGCCCATCGTCTGTAAGAGTTTTCACCAACCTTCACACGGCTATAACACAAAAAGTTAAATGTCCTGATGCTGCTCAATCCAGGTAGAAAAATCCAACAAGGTTAGGTCAGGTTCTCTGGACAGATTCTTGGTTGTTCTTCACGTTTCATCCTTTATCCAAAAGACTTCTTCACTCTGAGATCTTGTAACAAGCTCAGCACCTTCTGTCTGACAGTCAGAACCACGTCCTTCACAATAGAGGACCATCAGCCTAACAATGGATCGTTAGCGCCCTAACAATTGTTCGTTAATGTAAAAAAAAAGCTAAGTCCGGTCCTCTGGACGTTCAAAAAACAACAAAACATTAATAAATTAATAAACAACAATAAAAACGTTAATAAATCCATCTGTTTCTGCTGGAAAGGAAAGCGGCGTCAGGCGTTTCCAGCTTCCCTTTCATGTGAAGTAACTGTGCAGAGGTAAAACCAACACCGGCAGGTTTACAAGGAAGTGGTCTGAAACAACTCCCAGCCAAGTTACACCAATAAATTCTGATGTTTTATGATGCAAGGACTTGCACAGAAAACAAAACATCCACTATTGGCAGGGAAATGCTCAGAAAATGCCAGAATTTAAATAATATTTGACTTCAGAACGACTTCTTGTTGCACAAACTTCATTTACTGCTTCTGCTGGAGTTCTAATTCACTGTTTACTTTATAAACCTCATTCTTCACTCTTTAGTGCCTTTTAATGCATTTTAAATGCTTGTGTAAGTGATCTGTTCACACAAAAACAGCGTAAAGATGAGTTTTGATATTTTACGGCCTCGTCAGGATTCAATAAACTAAAAAGATATTTAAAGTTTTTCATTTCACCTCCTACAGAAGCACCTAAGGAGGATAATGTTCCAGAAACATGCATTCGTCTTAACATGAACAGATATTAAAAAGTATAAAAGTCACATAATTGCATTTATATTTTACAAATAGTGATTTTTAACCCAAAAATGTGTTTTAAAAAACTCAAAACCTCCAACTTTAAGGTTGATTTTTGACTGAGAAGGAAACGAGCAATTTAAATTGGACTAGTTTAAGGTATTTGGGGAAACCCCATACCAAACACACACACACACACTCACAGAGACACACACACAACTTCAGCCAATCACAGACAGTCCTGAAACTAAACAGGTTATTAAGAAACCCATTAAAGGAATGAAAACACTGGATTTTAAATAATGTTTCATTCATTCATCTTTCCATCTGTTGTCCCTCTCCAAGCTCTCTCAGGCTGGAAGTAAAAGTAAAGAGCACGTGCACGGCAGCCCCCCTCCTCCAGACAAACACTCCCTCCTCCACACACAAACACACACGTTGTGTTGGTCTGAAAGTAACAGGAACAAACTTACATTTCATCTTTCTGCTCCTGCTGCAGTAAACAAACTCCTGAGTCCAGTGTGATACTGTAAGTGTGTGAGTTTGTGTTTGTGTGGACAAAATGTAAAAGTTCCCTTTTATAGCTGAGAGTATGACACATCACCTGAGTCATCAGCCATCGTCGCCATTCAAGCATCGACGCCCACGCTGGCCAGCCACCCCTCTCCCCCCTCCACCTCCTCCACCCCATCTGAAAAAAGGTTCAAATATCTTTGTTTGTTGAAGTCATCACAAAATAAATCTCATCTTTTAAGCTGAAGACTCAAAAAAAAAAAACATTAATTTAAAGAAATTTACGCGTCTCTCAGGTAACTTCAGCTCACATCACACAACTTTTTGGAAAGTTTGAAAATAGAAACAGAAGTTAAAAATGTGGAAGGAGAATGAAAAGGGGAAGATTATTTAGTTTATTCTGTTTTTTTTTTTTTTTTTTTTTAATTCTCTGGGGTGTTGGGCTGTAAATGAGAGTGGAAAGATGGGAATTTCATTGTGTGCAAATAAAATGACGACAATACTGCCCAAAATATGAAACAAATGTGATTAACAGGAACAGAGTCTGCTTTCCTCCAGAGATGATCTAAAAATAAATGAATAAATTCTTTCAAAAACCCCTGCTTTTGCTGATTTTCAAGAAATTAAAAGAAAACTGAACTTTTAGAAATATGACGTCTTGGTAAAAAAGAGGCAATTATGTTGCTTCTGCCAACCCAATAAAAAGGATATCAAAATGTACAAACTTTACATCTTAGGATTATGTTTGTGTGAATCTTTAAGTTTCAATCATTCCTCAGTGCTGGAAGAGAATGAAAACTTTCCGGTTCATTTTAGTTTGAACATAAAAGTGACAAAACTAAAATTTGCAATGTTTAATGGAAACACATATGCAAATGGTTAATGCATTTCTTATTTCTGGGGGGGTTTTTTTTTTTTTTTTTTTGGCAGTCAAACTCCGGCCTTGTCCACATGAAAGCACAATATTTTCAAAACAATCATTTGTCATATGTATCTGCCACTGTTACTAGAATTATGTTTATCCAGAATGCTGTTATTGCTCTGCCAGGCCTGCATGAGGCGCTGTAACGCTGCCATGAAAATACACCAAAAACAGGAAACAAGGCGTGCATCATGTTCATAAAGCTGACAGGTTGGCTGCAAAATGCAAACACAGAAAAAAGAGGACATCCTCAGGTTATATGTTATATAGAAGTGGGGTTAGATCATCATTGCTTTCATAAGGTTGTGTTTCAGATGTCTATATTAAGGTTTGATGATTCAAGACATTGTTATTCTGGAAATCATGGTTTGAGAAATACCATGCTGAGGCTATGTTTCCATGTGGACAGAACAGTAGAAACATGTACATATTCACATGGTTGACCATCTTACAATGGGTGAGAGCGTTTTCTGAGATATGCAGTTCCTGACTTTACCACAAGGTGTCACTAAAACACTTTTCCTTTGAAGTAAATAAACATTACGTTGTTTTGGCAACACCCCAAAGAACTGTTAAACAGGTAGCACCACAAATATGAAAATATCAAATGAAAATATTAGAAGCTCAACAATAATAAATTTACGTATTTGAGCAGTAATTTTAGAGCAAAGTACAGGTAGTCCTCGGGTTACGACGGTCTCGAGTTACGTCATTTCGCTGTTACGAACGCCTCCCAGTGACGTCATCACACAGTGCCGTTTCTTTTGTGTGTGGGGTGTTAATACCTTTCCCTTCAAGACCCTGTGGACTCCGCCCGCTCTCTTGCGCCCATCTTGGTCTGCGAAACAACAACGTACGCTGGAGGAGTCCATTTTGTTTGTGCTCTAAGGCGGTGCAGCCTGTAAAATTAGCAGCAGCTCTTGTTCTAGTAAACTTCGTTGGTTGGACTTACCTGTAAACACTCCTGACCAAGGTGGATTGGATTTTAAAGAAAAAAATAGAAAGAGTGACGGCGGAGGGATACAGGTACAGTTTGTTTACTGTTTTGTTTAATTATGAAACCTACTGTGCAGTATTTTATGTGTTTTTTGAGGGTACTGTGTTAGCTAACTGCTTGGAAATACAATACTGTAGGTACAGAATGTACGCTGGTTTTGTGTTACGTTGAAAAAAACGTGTTAACAACGCCGTTTACCGTGCATTTTCCGACAAATCGGGTTACGAACGATGCGTGGGAACGGAACCCGTTCATAAGTCGAGGACTACCTGTATATCGTCCTGTTAAGTCCACGCTAATTGAAAATCCTCTATGTTTCACCTGTGGCCAATGTAAATCCCACTTCTTGGTCCATGATTTTATGGTCTGCTCATCTCTGCGTCCCACCTCTCGTCTCTTCCGGGCTTTAATGAGGTGTTCCACCCCTCCAGCCTCATCAACAAAAACCTTTTAGACGAATTACATCTCCTTAAGATTCATCTCCGGCACCTTCTCTCCCCTCCATCCCTTTCTTTGATGATTGTATTTAATCCTCACCACATCTTTATTCAGAACAAATATTCCTCGTGTGACAGGTTGCAAGGAGGAGGAATGTTCCAGTGACGACAGACAGACGTGGAGATGTGCCAGCACAGCGCTGCCATGATACCCTTGATAAGACTTTTAGCTAATTACTGGCTGCTGCCTCTGAATGTGGCTCGGCTGAGAAAAAGCCAATGAACCTGCCTGGTCGCTCAATAGAGAGGCAGCAAGAAGAAAGAGAGGGGACGCGGCTGTTGAAAGAAAGACAGATTAACATTTGTTCTTTTACATGCCTCCCTCTGCCACACATACAATAACTTTGCTTATACTAATTAACAATTAGCAAAGACTGGTTGGCTAATTGTGTTATTGCTCCTAATCAAGAGGCTAATTACCAGAATGTCAATTTAGATTTAATTACTAAGTGCTTTGCTAATTCCCACTGAGCATAAGTAACTCTTTCCCTCCCTCTCCTTTCTTTTCCTCACCCCTCTCGTCTTCTTCTCTTGTTCCAACTGGAACCTTAAGTTCTGAGGTCCTGCGTTAGGGCTGGAGGGGAGGGGTGAAGAAGTGGGTAAACACAGAGAAAAATGAGGCAAGGTGTTTGTGCAGAAGTGTGTGTGTGTGTGTGTGTGTGTGTGTAGGGGGGAGCAGGGAGACACGAAGCATTAATGAACAGTTTTTCTTTCTTTTTTTTTTTTTACTGGCGGGCCTCCAATTAGCCAGCTCTCTTCCTCCAACCTCACAGAGAGGAGAGATTCAGGATTCATCCCAGGCTTGACCCCACCTCCTCCGCCACAGCTGTCCCTGATGTTCAACAGATATCAGCTGTTGACGTTTATTTTTAATTCACATCAATATAAAAGCAAAAGAATAAAAAATAACAGGAAAAATAGAGCGGAAAATAATCTTACACTAATGTGCTGAGAAAAAAAATATAGTACTGTTAATTATGATGTTGTGCATGTGTGTGTGTGTGTGTTTATGCACATTAAGATGAATAACAGCTTGCAGAACCTTGGCAGAGGCTAAAATGAAGTGACGCACCAGTTGTTTCCAGTTTTAACTGCCACATAAACAGACATTTCTGACTGGTGTCTGCTCATAAATTAAATTACAGATCACAGATTTCAATGAACATACAATTATCTCTATTTTCCTCTGCCTTCTGGTGTTGTTTCGGTCTGAAATCACCACTTTTACTGAAAATATAAACCAGTGTAACTCTAAAGCAGGGGTCTGCAACCTTTACTATCAAAACAGCCATTTTTGCGCCTTCGTTCGCTAAATTAAACGTGGCCAGAGCCGCTACAAGTGTGGTTATCAATTGGTGCCCCATGGGCCGCTTTGTTGGAGGGGGTGGGGGAATGGCCCTTAGGGGCCACACATTAAAAAGCTAAAAATATCGAATGATTTTTAACATTCAGTGATGTTTTACAATTTCAAACAAAAGCAAAAGAAAAACCAGATTATTGGAAAAAAGTTTTTTTTTATATACCAATTATTAAAACAACAACAACAACAACAAAAATAAATAAACTATGAACTACGCAGACCTGTGGTTTATTTATATATTATTATTATTATTTATAT
>JAVCKU010000139.1:2122378-2133014 GCA_032273985.1 Hypsolebias coamazonicus | reverse complement strand
GGATGGATGGATGGATGGATGGATGGATGGATGGATGGATGGATGGATGGATGGATGGATGGATGGATGGATGGACCGACCCAGTTTACTGCATGTGAAACATGTCAAGTAGAAAAAAGTACAATAAACATGAAATATCAGTGTTTGAAGATCAAAGGACACAGTACAACTTAAATATAGGATTTTGGATCATGGTTACATTTAAACAGGTTCAGTCTTGCATTTGGAATAAAATAATAAAACAGTTAAAAACACCACCAGAAAAACGAGTGGATCTGTGGTGTAACTTTTATATGAAAAGCAAACACAAGCTGACATTATAAAAATGACACTTTATCCTAAACCATAAATCTTTTCCTTAAATATTTTGTATTCAATTCAATTCAGTTTATTTCTATAGCACCAAGTCACAACAAAAGTCATATCAGGGCACTGAACAGAAACATTCATATATAAAAATATAATTTAACATTATCTATCTGAAGAGCAGACTGCTTTGAGTTTAACTCCATCACAGAACTCTCATCTTGAGCAAGCATGAAGGTGACAGTGGAAAGAAAAACTCCCTCATGATGAAGAAACCTTTAGCAGCGGCTGGATTTGGTAAGAACAGATACACAATGGCAGGTCAAGAATCACGTTAGGATAGAAATAGTATCAAATGAAAACTATTCAATTTTAACCATTCATTTAAGGAAATGAGGTCAATTTGTCCTCCACTAGTCTTAAGTCTATAGCAGCATGACAAGCCAACCCTAACTACAGTATAAGATTTATCAAAAAAGAAAATCTTCAGCCCAGTCTTCAAACTGGACAATGTGTCAGCCTCACGGACAGAAACTGGAAGTTGGTTCCACAAGAGAGGAGCCTGAGAACTGAAAGATCTGCCTCTTATTCTGCTCTTGGAAACTCTAGGGACCTCGAGTAAGCCTTCAGTCTGAGAGTGAAGTGCTCTGTTAAGAAAATATGAAGAAACAATAAGATCTTGAATATAAGATGGAGCTAGGTTGTTGAGAGCTTTGTAGGTTAGAAGTAGGATTTTTAATTCAAATCTGGATTTGACAGGGATCCATTGGAGAGAAGCTAAAACTGGATATAACTTTATATACTCTATCTTTCTCTATTCAACAGGATTTTGTGGCTGCAGTGATTATATAGAAGTACTTCAATATGATTTTGATCAACTGTCTTCTTTTTTTTATATTTTTTTTTTAGGTTTTGAAATGTCAAATAATCATGTTTTATTCTTGAGTTGATCATAAATCATTATCTAACTGCACACAGATTTAAAGAAGGTGACCCAAATCAATCAGTCTACAGATTCCAGCAGATGAAACAGTGAATGTTTCTGCCGGTCACAACAGAAAAATGTAGAAAAAGTCACGACATTTGTGGACAGCTGAAGGAATTCTGTCTGTCAGAATCCGACCAAGTTATAAAAGGAACACAAAAATTGTTTTTATTATCTCCACTGAACTGTGGATAGATACAAAATATGAAGTGTGAAAGAATATATCTATAGCATGTACAGAAATGAACTAGATTAATCTGGTTAACAATGATCTACAACATCATCACTAAATCTTTTCACCTTAAGACCTTTAGAAGAATGCTTTCTGAACTATTTTCTGAATGCAGTTCTTCTTCACTGAGACGATTGTGGCTCGTCTTAAAAACATTAGACTTTTTTTCATCCTTGAGTTGGTTTTTTGATTCATTGCCCCCTCTAGTTTGTCTTTTTGTCTCCGAGAGGTTTTGAGCTCAACATGACCAAAATGGATGGCTGTCAGACAGGCTTTTGTTTAGTCTGGGCATCACTTATCTGGGTGAAACGCACTCTGTGACCACACAGACAGACGTGGACGACCGTCCACCTCCTCTCAAGAGTCCCATTTGCACGTACATTGACCAAAGTCAATTGCCTGTCAAATGCTTTGCGCGATTAGACATCAGTAAGGTATAAGGTCTAATGGAGGGGAGCCTTCTACAGGCTGGACATTGTGGGGGCCCTGCTCTGTGAAACCCCTCTCACTCGCTTCACCCCCCTTTTTTTCATCTCACTGCCCCAGTTCAATGTTAATGTCCAGTGGTGTCCACTCTTTGGACGTCTCCCTCCAGAACAGAAAAAACTGGAGAAGAAAAGACAAAAAAAAAAAAGAGAAAGAAAATGAAACTTTCCCTCCTTCTTTTCTCACCCTGGCCTCCTCTTGTATGCTGTCCAGCTGGCTGTGACCCCTGACCCCCTGACCCTCACTCCTGACCCCTGGACCCGTTCCCACGCCACGCCTTTTTGTGTCCACCTCACCATGGCAACACCTTGGTCACCGCTGCTGCCACGGTAACAGATGGACAGAGGCCTGGAAATAACTTCATTCAGCAGAGGGGAGAAAACCCACGAACAATCTGCCTGCACCCCCCCTCCAGTCTTAAACACATACTTATACACACACAAACACACACATGGCACCCCAAACCCAACTTTGACACCTCCTGCGCCACATTCTAACAGCCCGATCCCTTCGGATCTCCTTCCACAGCAGGAGCCTCTGGATATCAGGGCCTGATAGAGTCATTAACACAGAGATCCCAGATTCATCCTGGCATTTACACAAAATGTACATAGGAATAAAAATAAGTTATCAACAATGAAAAGTGCATTAAAAGACACCCCAAAGTCGCCTCTGAATCCCGTTTGTCACTGCTGCTATTTATGGTTTAGGGCGTGGGCCAACACCGTCGTCGTGCTGTAATCACCTCTCTGCTTCTTTTATTAGCCTCATTGTTTCTCTCAACCTCGGATGAGATGAGGGGTTTGGGGGAGAGTTGTAAAGACACAAAACTGAGCAGCGGGTGACGTGTTTGCCAACTCCAAGACAAATGACAAAGTTAATAGAATGGCAGAGGAGCTCAATAAGGTGCAGCAAGAAAATGAACTGCAACACCGTGCTAATCAGTAACTAACCTCTAAACAAGGTTGTGAGCGTCCTCCCCATCCATTTTGGGGGGAACATTTCCCAAGCTGGGATAGTGAAAAGAATAGGGTGAAATTGTATAATTATTTGAGATGAATAGAAGGGGGGTTATGTAAAACACTTTGATTCTTTGGGTGTCATCATGTCCTTCCCAACAAGAGCAAACAAACAAATAAACAAAGAAAAAGGCAAACACAGAAACTGGGGTCTTCCATTTTAATTGTGTCAAAGATCTTGAACTTAAACTTTTTCATTAAATTAACTCAAATAAAACTTTTTTTCTTCCTTAATTAAAAAAAAGGCAGGAACTTTATGTCATTGTGTATTTTCTGAATTCATAGAAGTTCTTGCTTGATTGGGAAAACCAACCGGTCTAACTAGTGTGTCTGAGGGGGGATGGGGGGGGGGGGGCGGGGGGGCACCATAACCATCAAAAGACTTACCACTGAGGCAAAATCACACAAGCGAAGCCACTTATTCAATTTTTGGTATCCCCCCTTCCATCTCTGCGTGCATCTGCATCACACTATCTTTCCCTCTACTTTCACCCCGCCCCACCTCCCTTCCTGTGTCCAGCACCCCCTGATTTTACCCTGCCCCCCCATTTCTCCCCCTCCCCTCTGCCTCTCGCCCAGTTCATTGTACCAAAGGAGATTTTCTCCATTGAGGCCCAGTCTCTTAGGTAACCCCAGCACTGCATGAAATGAGGATGGGGAGAGAGCGAGAGACAAGCAATATGTGAAAGAAGGAAGAGAAGGAGGGCGGGGAAATTGAGAGGAAATGTAAAGGCGGAGGGTGGGCCCAACAAAAAGGGGTTGAAGAAGGAGAGGGAGAAGGATGCAGGATCAGAAGAGGCAAAGGCAGAAGGAGTGAAAGATGGAGAAGTGGGACAAGTGCGGCGAGACGCCGACAGCGATGCAGCTAAAATTCGACCAAGAATGGAAGAAGGATGGATGAGCGGCGAGGAGGTCGGTCGCTCGTGTAAGGATGAATGATCCGTGGTGGGGAGGGACTTGATTCTGGGCTTTTTGCAGCAATTCTTGATGCAGATTTAAGGCCCTGAAGACTCTTAACACCTGACATTACTGGTAGCACATCCTTTTTGTCACTTTCAAACCGATTATTCTGTAGCTCTGCATGGTTTCATCTGTAGAGAACCGTAAAGCAGAAAAGTTGAGGCTTTCAGGCCTTTCAATTCCTGCATGGTCAAAACTTATGGAGAATGAAAATATTGAGTTGTATTTTGCAAAGAGGTGAATTATATTGAGAAGCAGCTCTTTCTAAGAGAAGAGTATTTAGCCATTAGGCCTCATGCATTTGTTCATGCATCAACAAAATCAACCTCAAAAAGGTTTGAACTTACGCATTATAAAACTCATTATTTGCATGCTGCACAGGTTCAAGTAGGATTTAAAATAACTTTCTTGTAACTTTTTAAACTGTGGTGGAAGTTCTGTTTTTTTACTGTTTAACTCCTAACTTTATTCTTAACACAGGCTTAAACTTTTAGCAGCAAACTCTGAATTGCTGCCATCTTTTGTGACCATGCTACTCTGCACCTCAATGGTGGGCACGCAGCACATGGGGTTCAGATGAATAGGCCAGGCCTCACCAAAGGCCACATCATTTGGATAAAGACGGAGTCCCACAGAAAGAGAGAACGCCTAACGGAGCGAATCACATAAAGAGAAATGTTGCATTCAACAAATCAGATTAGAGCAAGTCACAGTTTTGCTTTTTAGCTCTCAAGCGCCTCGTTGCTCCATAACGGTCTCGAACTCTGTGAAATTTACCATTTCTGCTCACGTGTTGGCTAAGGTGCTCCACTGCTGTGCTAAGTTATCATCAGGCTTTGTCCTTTTTGATCCGTGTGACCGTTGGGGGACCCACTTCTTCTTTTGTACAAGGTCACAGCTCTGGCTCTTATAGGACGGGCCTACCCCCGGGTGGTGACCCCTTCGTTTATCATGGTGTCACCAGCACAGAATACGAGCATGAGTTAAAGCTTTCCCCCCCTTTAGTCCTGTTCCCGCTTATTTCTCTTTTCAGGCCCTTTTTTTAAATTTTGCTCATACGTACAGCTTTAAAACGTTGCCTTAAGAAGGGAAGAGCATGACGTTTGGATTAAATTGCAACATCCTGACTCAGATTTTGAAAGCTAATTTCACTGCACCAACTTCCAGACATCCAAACCATGCACCTGTCTCGTCAGTGTGAACCCACTGGATCAAGATGGAGGTCCGGAGTTGATTGTCCAAACGCAATTCTTGCGTCTGCCTTTGTGATACCAGGAGTTGTGGATGGACATCACGCCCCTGACCTCCAAAACTCATCGAGGAACAGACCACCATGGACAGGATCAAACTCTGTAGCCCTCAGGGTGGATGATTGAAAGACACAGAAAGACAGAGAGTTATTAAATTTAGAGGAGTGTGTGTTTATGTAAATGTAGAGCCTCTAAAAGACTCATGACATTTTTTAGAAGTCAACGCAACATATTTTTAACTGTTCGGCCTGCAAAAACGTTCCTTAAACATTTGCATTCGTTGACATACTGACATGATCAAAAAACAGAGTTTGGTATAACTTTCTTTTTTTTTTTTTGTCTGCCAAGAATTAACTGACTTAAATAAAACGAGACTGATTTATACAGCTTTGCAAATCTATAACTTTAAAATCTATGTGGCTGTTTGAGTTGGATGAGGACTAAAACAAGCTTTACTATCTACCAATGATTTATTTTTCTTTCGTACAGGTGCAAAGTCTGAGTTCTTCTACGAGTCTGGCTCTGCAGATCACAACCATCAAAGCTGCAGGGAACAGGTTGACGGGTTGAAAGTGTTCTGTTAACATTTGCAAACTGGACTCCCAAACAGGTTTTGGTAAAATTGTACTGGTGGGGTTGAAAATGACTGAAAAGCAGAATGAATGAGGAGTGGGAGTCTGTGTGGGTGTGTGTGTGTTCGCCCTTTCTGTATTTGCCCAGTGAATTTGCTTCAGTGTGTGTTTTCTGTGTTTGACAAAGTTCAGGGGGGCAGACTTAGAGAAAGAAAGGGGGAAAATGAGAGCAAGTGAAGGATTTGAATGAGGAGCAGAGAGGGAGAGAGATTTTTGGAGGGAAAAGAAGACCAGGCACCTTGAAGTTTGTGTGGCCAGATTGTCCGCTGCTTCACAGCACGAAGAGCGTAAATTGGTGAGATTTATAGATTGAAGCTGCAGGAAGCAACAACTCGGTCTGGGAAATATATATAGAGAAAGAGAGCGCGAGAGAGGGACAGAGCGGGAGAGAGCGGGAGGGAGATCAAGAGCGAGGCTGCATTAATATGCTAATGTCCTGAGTGAATGCACAACAGGCCCACTGACCAGGCTAATCACTAGTGGACACACACTGGGGCTAATCCCTCATGCAGAGCTGGCACACACATGTATTGCGGCGCACATGCACAATCAGCACAGGTTGAAATGTTTGGAGTGGCATCTTCTGCATTGATTTGTGTCCTGCACCGGCTAAAAATGCAACTCTAATTTTCTTTCTGGTTTAATTTCAATGCATGTATGGATGAACTGTTCATTGATTACTAGTGTGGAAAATAAATTCCTTCATGCAACACACTTTAGATGTTTTCATAACAGAACGGTTTCAAACATGACAGCAAATAAAAATGTTTAATTGTCCTGATTTCTTCTGTCAGTCAAATAAGTCACATTTATTGTTTTTCCCTTATTTCAGATTGAATTAAATGCGATTTAATTAACAAAAACAGCAAAATTTTCCCACTCTTTAATGGTGATATTTTCCAGCAGCTGTTTTCATGCACCTTGTGATCTTTTTACCTAAAGTTTTAATTGCTTAAAATGTCTGTACTGTTATTAAAATGTATATAAATTTCAATTAATAAAACCAGTGTGTCAAATGTATGAGTTTTTATTTTTCTCTGGGGAAAATGCACAAATTCAGTTGCATTTTGAAGAAAATGTTAAACCAATAATGTATTAAAATTGTAATGTGTAAGTATTTATGATCCCCATTAACTATAAGGTAATGAGTACTGTATTAGTTTATGTTTAGTTATTCAGAGATCTTTGGAAAATAGTTACTTATACCTGTCAGTATGCATTTAATAGCCTTTTTCTTCTATATGTTTGTAGCGCCAATCATTGACTAGTTTGTTTTACTGCAACCAAAATAAAACTTGAGAAAATGACAGAAAATGAGAGCTGGATTAAGTTAGTATCATTTTTCTGTGCATGTGGGAGACGTTTTAGAGTTTCAATTTTTTTGGATTAAACTGCTATTGCTGAGTCTGTTGCTTAAACCTTCTGACTCCCTGTGTTTAATACTGTAAAACTGTGAAAATCCTGATAAGATCCAGGTACTCGAAGCAGCTCAGACTCCTAATACCTGCAGAAGTTTCTGACTTTCTTCTCATTTAGACTTTTTGTTGAAGCATTGATGTTTGAGATGAAGTTTATGACCTGCTGCAACATCTTCAACACACAGTCACTGTGAGAATATACATAGGTACAAAATATATTGAAATGAATTGATGTGCGTCTATGATCTGCAATAATTTAATTGTAAGAATAAAATCATTTTTTGTTGAATGTGTGTTATCTCCATCTCAGATGTTCTCTCTGTCCACTGCGTGGGATGGTTTTAATTGTCTATGTTAGTTCCCTTTCTGCTGTGTCCTCTGCTCATTCTGGTCATTCATACCACCATCAGAAGCAGACTCGTCATTACCACCTTCAGACTATACACTAAAGAAAAGTCATCCATTGTAAGATAAGAAACTATTGAAAATAAAAAGGAGAGAAGATTGGATGAAATGTTCAGCAATGAGGAGATAATTCAATAAATGGTGTGAAAATGCCCTTATGGTTACTTTTATGTTTTATTGTATTTATTCCTGATAAAAGTTATAGATCTTCTCACATTTTTGTGGCGTTGGTGCATTATAGACTGCACATGCTGGTTCTTTGTGGCTTTGTTATAAAAACTATGTTTCTTGATAACAGAAGGAATTTGTGGATGTGTGAGTTGTGTTCCTCACCAACTGTTGGTAAGGGTGAACCCCATGAAACATCAAACTTAAAAATAATTTCTAATAACGTTTATGTTGATGAAGGAGGTCATACGAGTAACAAAAATACAAGAATTACAAAAAACATTGATAACATGTTAAAGAACTGGAAGTGGACATTAATAGATCACAATGCATATCACATTAGTGCATGAAGAACAACCTTCACGTTGAAGTGAAGAAGACAAACGAGATGGCTGTGGACTTCAGATGGAACAAACACACCTACACACCCTAACATGGGCGGATCTGCAGTGGATGTGGTCTCCATCATCAGCAGCAGCAGCAGCTTTATTTATAAAGCGCTTTAACACAGCCACAGCTGAAACAAAGTACTGAACATCAGTTACAAACAAGATAAAAGAAAGAATAAAAACAAAACCAAACAAACTCAAAAGCTAAAAGTGTACAACTGAGGTGTGCTTTCCATGTCATCTGTGATGAAAAAGAGCTGGAATGTATGGTTAATGTGTGGTTGTGTAAGTGTTGTTGTGAATGCATAGTTCTCTTTAGCGCTGTGGTTTGGGTGAAATGATGTAGCTTTGCATTGGTTCCAGCATCCCGTGAGTCAAGCAGCAAATAATGTATGGATGTGTAAAAAATAAATACATTTTTAAATCTATCTGATAACTCTCAATCAGGTCATCTGGACAGTTTGTTTTTAGTAGAAACGTTTCACCCTCACTCCAGAGGGCTTCATCAGACGAAGGTTGTCCCAAGTCTGTGTGTGTATGTGTGTAAGGAGCATGTAAGCACAGCTAGAGTCCAGGGAGCTGTAACTTATTCCAGCTGTGACACACGTGCACACACACACACAAACAAGTAAAGATGTGCATGTGCATGAGCACACAGAGTGAATGAGTCATTTACTGCAGGTTTGACAAACTTGTTAAAACACACACTGATCCAGTGACTCATGCTTTTTCAAGGATTTATGTTGTGTCCGCCAGCACTGGCTAAAAATAAATGTAAAAAGAGATGAAGAGAGTGCTTCTAATAACTTAGAGCTGAAGTGCTCGTCCAAAGAAATTCTGTTTGTCCTCCGTGTTCATTGCAAACTCACGTGAGAATCATTATGAATACGAGTGAATCTGGGCCAGAATGAAATGATGAGATCCAGAAGGTTGAGCAGCAAGAAAGATGAGCTGCAGCACAAAAGGAGATGCTCTTGAAAACAGACGGGACAGAAATCTTTCACTGGTTGACTCTAAAAACTAACTGGACACATGTTCATGTCTCCACCTCCACAGAGCTGCAGCTCATTTGTCCCACCCAGTTCGTTGTGTATGTGCCTCTGTCTGTGCATGCACGTGTGTGTGTGTGTGTGTGTGTGTGTGTGTAAGTGAGCGAGAGTTCATTTTACTGTCATTCTCTTACGCTGTCCTCCTCCTGTCTTGGAGCATGCCGGGGTCAGAGGTCAGAACAACTAAGCAGCTCCACAGTCCTTTGAAGTGGCGTGCTGTACAGATTCATGCTCACACATGCACTAATGCACACACTAAGGTCATGTCACGACCAACAGCCGTCACACTTAGTGATTGTGCCTCTGTTTGCCCTGTCTCGGTGCTAACAGCCTGAAGAAAGAGACAAGATCATTTGTTTTATAACAACAATAATAATAATAATAATACTTTATTCATGAACACACTGTTACTAAGAACCAGCATATCATCCCTGCACATAAACAATAAATGATAAACAATAAATAAACAATAAATGACATTGTGACTCAAACAAGACAAGTGGTACATTTTGTAAATTGGGGATGTTTTGCTGGTAAAATTGGGTCAAGTTTAATATTCAGTAGCAAGAGCAAATATTTACTATTCGAAACTTAAAATCAAGTAAAACCTGTAGTTTGTAAGTTTAGTGTAGTGTGTGAAAGAGTCAGAGGCAGACAGAAAGCAAGCCTTTCCTGAAGTTTTACACATAAGGTCTGCATTTGTTACCATGCTCAAATCATTCGACGTGTTTGTTTCAGTCATAATTCACCGTCACCATGGCAACCGTTTCCTCTTCCTGGGACCAAACCAGACTTTAGAGACACCGTCGTTTGCTAAAATTAGGCAGGTGTGAGTGTTTGTTTGGCCCTACAAAAGTTGTTAAAAGAGCTCTTTTAATTTGTGCACGTGTTCCATATGCACACATATGCATTTGTTTATGTGGCTGCTCACATGTGTAGAGCCAGCGTGCAGGCGTGTGCTTTTTGTCAGTCTGTCCACACCCTGTCATCTTTCTCCCTCGCTCCCTTCGTCCTTCTGCTTTTTCCCTCTTTGGCTCGTAACTGTGCAGTTGAGAGAAATGGGCCTGGAGTCAAAAGTGCAAGTGTGCCATGAGTCACAGAGAGCCCCCCCACACCCCCACACCCCCTAACTGTTTGTAAATATGTGGTTACCCTGATTGAATGCAGCTACAGTTCTCAACAACTTTCAATTCTTCTTTTATTTTGTGGGTCTGTGCTCAACCACAGCTGTAACAGCAGGAGACAGAAGAAAAAGATTCATAAATCACACACACACACACACACACACACACACACACACACACACACACACACACACACACACACACACACACACA
>JAVCKU010000139.1:2111793-2122278 GCA_032273985.1 Hypsolebias coamazonicus | reverse complement strand
TTAGACAGGATCTGTTTCTGAAAAAGAAACCCAGTTTAACTTTCAGTTTCTTTACGAGGTTTTCCACGTGGAGTTTAGAGAGATGCGAATCGACCGGGATACCCAAATATTTATAGGAATCAACAAACTTATCATCCCTACATGTATGTACATTCCTCTAAAAAACACACACACACATTTACTCACACAATGTCTACCCTGTTATATATGTAATTCCAGTTATAGGCTGACAATACAAAACAACTTGCATGCAATCTGAATGCAGGTTTCACTCGCATCAATATGCTTGTTTTTGATTTATTGTGTTAAATTCAAACAATAAAATTTCTGCAATGCGTTGCAGTGTGAAGAAATATTAATGTTTCATTAAATTGCCACAAAACAAAATACCTCTACTAATAAATCTTTTCTGAGTTGACTCAGCAGGGATTTTGCAGATAGTCAGTGCCCTTCAAACTCAGCAATAAAGAGGATCAGTTCAAAATATTGTACTGTACAGTATACCCAAGCCCAAGAACCCACCAGTGTCCCCTAATAACCTTTGCAGCAAGTGGATGAATGTGTCTCAATTGAGGCGCAACACTTGTCCTTGAGCTCAGAAATCAAGCTGCACTGATGCTGCAGAGATTTCTGGGTCATTGTTCAACAGTATGAGAGCACTAAGCCAAATCCTTCCCCATCATCGTGTTTTCATCGTCGCAGGAGTAGGAAGGGAGGACGGGAGGGAGGGCTGACTACGAAGCAGATTAGGGGAGAGACGAGCAGCGCACGGGGCCTAGTTGACTTTTTTTCATGAGAAGAAACTGCTCCGCTAAAACGTTAGTAATTCGTTTTATATTTACTGAAAACGTTCAGTTAAATAAGTCGTCCAGCAATATACAGATGAATTTCATCAGAAACGGAGCAGACAGCGATATTCTGGTCTTGGCTCTCTTCCGATCCGCTCGGATTATCTGGTTTGCTAGCTGGGGTAGCTGAAGCTTTAGCCCGTTTTGACAACTTAAACCTGGTACATACATTTAACCAAATAGTGACCAGGGTCACGCTTACGTTCTTTAAATGAAGTGCCGAGCGGTGTGCTCACTATTTAATTTAAGAACGTAACAAAAACTACTCGTACTTGGTAGCATTTTAAGTGCGCTAACAACGTTAGCTTCGTTAGTTCTAATGGCTAACTTTAGCTTGGTTAGTCCGCTAGCTCTGTCATGGCTAACTTTAGCTTGGTTAATTCACGAACCTTGTAATGAATAATGTAGGATTATTTGGTCCACGACCCTTGTAATCACTAACGTTAGCCTCAAAAGACGTAGAATCCAACACTTGGTTAGTTAACGGCCCTTGCGATGCTAACTTTGACTTGGTTAGCTGGCTTAAATAAAAGGAAGTACAGTAGTTTGTTTCCATTTTTCAGGGCTTCGTCTGTATGTTGGTGCGATAAACACGTTGTTTGCTAGATAAATAATACAGTGTTGGGGGTCGCAGTTAATTTATTATAGCCGGAAAACACTTTTCTCGTTAACAACTGAGCATTTGGCTGCTCTACTTCGCAGCGTAAAATGTCAAAGCAACAGATTTGCTGTCAAATGTCAGCTGGCAAGCAAATAAATGCATCGCTATCTTTAAAACAGCTGGGTGATTTTTGGTATTATTTAGCATTTTATGATACAATGGCCACTCTTACGTTCATTTAGATTTTTTTTTTCTTTTTTTCTTGTGTTGGATTTTTCAGGCCCGTTTGGTTTCTCTAACCAACTCCGGCCCGGGCCTCAGTCCGCGGCCTCGAGTTTGATAGAGGGCTGCTAAAGACGAAAGCACTTCGGCCTGCCGCTGCCAACTAGGCCCTTGTGCACAAACCACCATAATGGGAGACAGCAGAGGTGAGCAAAATGCAGCATTTTTTTTATTAGTAAGGAACGAACACGGTTGTCTATAAAACATTATTTTATGCTATGTTGCTTACTGCTGAAGCCTTATAAGTTATTATATAAACATATATAGTTGCAATAATATAAATCATAAACGTGTTTATAATGAAATACACTGTTGTCCATTTGCCTGAACAGTTTATTAGTAAGACAGTTATGAAATGGAGCGTGCAAGGTAATACACTGCAAATTATTTACTCACAATTCTACTGAGTAATAAATATCTCACAGCTTTGTCAGGTTCCAAGGCTACTGTTTTACTAAAATTCAGGTTTTCAAGTCATAAATATGTATATACAGAAATTGAATTTATTGACGCCACTTTATTCCTGGTGTTTTATTGACTTTTTGCCAATACACCAATACAGTAATATTGACAAACATGGTTGAACTAAGTTCCGTGCATTTTGAAGGTGATTGACAAAATGTGTATCTAAGTAATTAAAAGCATGTTGTCCCATTTGTGTAGATTTGACCAATATTGTAAGCAGTTTTTACTGGGTTACAGTAGAGCTATTGACAGAGCTCACCCTATCCAAAGTTTTCTTTAAACAAAAATTAACTAGGTTAGATAAAATAAAGTACACTGCCCAGTGCAGAGACGATACAGCCCAGCCAGCTGCAGAAGAAAGTGAAGGATCATAATAACACATTGCTTAATTCAATAAATTTGAATCACACCCACTATTAATAAAACTACAAAGTAGGCATTACACTTTAGTCAATACGTTTTTTCTCTAATTAAATACCAGTCGAATAGAACAGCTAATTATTTGACAATTAAATAAAGTCTAACACAGTTTGCTTATTATTTACCAAAATAAATTGTTAAATCATGCCAAAAATTCAGTCTCTTATTTCCTAATTTATTTTATGACTTTAAGCTGTTTCATGTCTTTTCAGCATGCATGAAAAATTTGTACAAGCATTTTTAACTGTTACGTTTTTATGGCTGCATTTATGTTAAGGGTGACTTACACACCATACGCTGACCTGGTATGATTTCACTGTTTTGTCTCTGGTTGTCTGTTTTCAGATTCCCACAGTCCAGACAGTTCGTCTGTGTCTTCTCCTCCCTCGGGCCAACGCTCGCCCCCACTGGTTCCATCAGCAGCTTCCATGACCTCCCTGCCACCCATCACCACTGCTGGAGTCAACAGCCCTATCAGTAGCATCGGCTCTCCATTTTCTGTTATTAGCTCATCACTGGACTCACCCTGCCTACCTGGCACCCCGTCAGTGGGATATGGCCCAATTAGCAGCCCTCAGGTACAAACTAGTGTATGTAATACAAGTTGTAGTTTGCTTTGTGGTCCATTTGAAGTACAACTGTAAAGGGCAACCATCTTTTCAGTGGATTTGCATTAATGTAGTATTTGTTTATCCAGATCTTGAGTATTAATTTTACTTTTTATATTGTCCTTACTCCATTTTTGTTTGTCTGGTCCTATACAAACTAACTTGAATTTGGTTTAAATCCTTGTCTCGCTCTTCATTCTTATCAGACTTGTCAGTGTGAAATGTGAGCAAAGGTTGGACTTGAATTGATGAAGAAACATAAACATGAAACACCCAACAAGTTACTTTCTGCTCATTCTTGCTAGTCTTTTTTTATTTTCTAGCCTTAGTGATTACATTAAAGGTGAATTGTTTAAAATATAGGTATAATTTGGAAAAGCATGTGAAAATTCTTCCTGTCTTGTGCCAGATCAACTCAACAGTCACCATGTCAGGGCTCCATGCAGTGAGTAGCTCTGATGATGTGAAACCTCCACTGGGCTTGAAGCATCTGTCTGCCCACAGTCCAGGGCCGATGATGTCCCAGAAACGCCTTTGTTCCATCTGTGGAGATAGATCCTCTGGTGGGTAAAGACCTCCAATGCTACTGTTAAAAGAAAAAAAAATGTTTAGAGGTTTTTAGATACTTTTTATTATTTTTATTAACTTTATCCTTTTTTTTTTTTTTTACTTAAACTTTTTAGGTAAGCATTATGGTGTCTACAGCTGTGAGGGGTGTAAAGGCTTTTTTAAGAGAACAGTGCGCAAGGACCTAACCTACACCTGCCGAGACAATAAAGACTGTATAGTGGACAAGAGACAGAGGAACCGCTGCCAGTACTGCCGCTATCAGAAGTGCCTGGCCATGGGCATGAAGAGAGAAGGTGAGAAATAAATTAAATGAATTTATTTTGTTTTTCTAGTTTCTCTTGTCTCTAAGAACTAAAAAAAATAGATTATTTCCATTCAGAATTGTAACTTTTATTAAAAAGATGACTTGGAAACCATTTCAGAATGACAAAGTAGCCAAATTATTTTAATTTGACAATTGAAGACTAACAAACACAATAACTGTCACTAATACTAAGGGCAGTCATACTCAAAGACTCTTTGAGAATTTGAAGAGTAGATGTTTTTGCTAACCTACAGTAAGAGAATACTTTTTTTTTTTCATATTTTTCCTCCCAACAGTGTCCTACAATATTTTGCACACCAGCAAATTTTATAATAAGCAAACAGTATTGACCATCCATAAAGATTATTTTATTTTACTGTATATCAACTTCAAATGTTTTTGCATCATTATTGTGGTAAACTTGTGTATTAAAACAATGGGAAAAGTCAATAATAGTGCTTTCAGGGTGGCTAATGATCATTTGCAGCATTTGTTTTAACATTTCCATGTCATAATCTTGACATTTTTCTTTTCATGTCATTACTTTGTTTCCACATTTGATAAATGAAAAGGATAAAATGACAGTGGTGAAATGTTAACAGTCCCATCTAACCTTGTTAAGAATAATGAAACCTCCTGCTGATGTGTAAATTAAAGATTCGGTTTTGAAACTTCTGCAGCTACTATGGAACTGGCTGAGTTAACTGTTTGAATTTCTCATCTTTTTTTTTTTATGTGACAGTGATTGTGCCAAAATGTCATTTTGTTACATTCACTCCTGTAATTCCCAGCGTGAATTAAGAGAGTCCAGATATGTTGAGATGATGAGTGAGGTGCTGTGCATGTTGTATTATACTCATCATTGAAAATCCTGTCTGGACCCATTTAAGCCAGTACATCCGGGATTATCTGCTGTCAAGTCTCTTAGAGTTGAAAAGCGTAAAAACTAATCATATTGTCACTGGGCTTTCGCATGTCCTCATATTTTAAGACAGAATTCCTCAGTACCTACAATTTTCTTTTTTGCATGATTGGCCAAATTTTAGCCTGTTCTTAATATTAAATTTAGCCACTTATCACTTTTTTTAATTATGAAAAATTATGAGAAAAACTGTCCAAATAAATAACAACTAGAATAATTTAATTTCTGACTGTAGCACATTTTCTTCTTATAGTAAAACAGGACAATGTCTCTGTCTCTGAGTATGATTTGGTTTCTTGCACAGATTTAAGTACATTTCTGTTACAATTTCAGAATATTACATTTTAAATATTGCTTTATTACTGAAAGCTATTTACAGTAATAATTATGACCTACTGAGTTGGGATGTTTTTACAAAAAGTTTTCCTAGCAGTCGGTAACAGTCTAGTAATAATCATTGAAATGTTGCAGTGGTAATCTCAAACTACTCTGTGTAGACAAAGTTGATTGGTTTATCACTGACAATAAGAGCCACCCTGATTCTTCACTGATTTTGAGTTAATCTGTCAGTTTATACAGAGCCATGGCCTCTTGGATAATGTGTAACTTCAGTATACTATCTAACCTTGCATATTCATGCTAAAGATCACATGTTGATGTTTAAAAAGTTCTTGACATGTCTGAGTGAAGTTTGTAGTCCGTTCAAAATGCTCAACTGTAACTTGTAACAGTAGTGGTAGATATTCCATGTCTGAAAGGAGGTCAATATGTGTACAGTGGAGGATGGAAAGAACGAGTAAAGGGTGGTAGAGAAGGATGTGGGGGTGGGTAAGTCTTGTAAACACTAACCCCTTGCCCCCTCTCTTCCTTTTTTGTTTCCTCTCGTTCTCTCTCCCCCTCCCTCCTTCTGTAGTGGCCAAGATGAACGACAGATGTAAGAAGAGGGAGGGAGGGGTGTCTGACTGTATCGAAGCATAAAGAAATATTACATTTTCTATCACATAAATGGAGCTAGTTTAAAATATTTTTCCATTCTGTTTTTTGCCAGAACTCAGGTGAAACAGCAGTCACTGAATTACTTCCACATGTGTTTTTAACCTTTGATATGCAAAGTTAGCTAAATATACTCACTTCCTTTAATCATTCCCCTACTTAAAAAGTTATTTATTGTTTACTTCTATTCGAGGGCTGAGCAGTAAGGTCACAATTGCTGCTGCCAACCATCAAACTGTTCCACATCTGTTCAGAGGTTAAACAAGGCTTTGAGGCTTGTTGTACAGGAACTTAAGATGTTTGCTGATTTTCTTGCACAGATTTCCTACATATAAATCCCAGCTTTTATTACATGCTTACATGCACAATATGTCTCTTTCTGTATCAAATACACAGTGGTTTGTGACGTGTTGAAAAGTTTTTTTTTTTTTTAAGTTTTTGATAAATGGGACAAATCCAACATTCATACTCTAAGCCCCTTTTGTTAAACAGTTTTACAATAAAGCTGCAGAGACGAGCCCTTCTTTAGGCTTCCTCTAATCGAGTCAACCACGTCTTGTGATGAAACAAGCTTTCATAATGAATGAAGCCAGCATCGCAGAACTAAAGGTGCGGCGTTTTAACTCTACTGGGTAGATATGGATCGCTATGCATAAAATATGCCAGGCATCTCTTAATTCTCAAATCTGCAAGTGACTGGTTGTCTCTCATCACTACATCACACCTCTGAACCACAATGCTGGCTTACCCTTTCATATATTAACTGCTGTGCTCTGTTACTACGTTATTTGATGGATCAGTGGCGTAAAAGCAGCAAATTGACTTCATCGCCCTCCAAAGACACCTCTGTCTATTAATCACGCCACAATATCAAAGCAGTAATGTATGTTTGATGTTTCAGTGTAAATCATGCATACCTCATAGTAGTTAAAAACAACCAAAAAAAAACACTTCTTGGCTTGTTCAGAATTTATAGCTTGAGCTGCAGCAGCAAAGATCAATTAGCATATGTTAAATTTACTTCTCAGAATCATTTTTTCTTAAAACAATTGATATTGACTCAATCTTAGGAAAACTGAGTACAGTATTTGAAATTTATATTATTTGATGGCATTACATGTTTTTCTGTTGCTGCTCAAGCTGTGTTTGTTGCTGTTTGAATAATATCCATATTAACAAACCTAATCTACTTTTCACTTAGATTTTATGCCATGAACTTTATAGTAACATTTTCTGTGGCATATCTCAACGTTAATTTTTGTCAAATGGTGAAAGGGTTAAATGTATGAGATGTGACATAAACCAAAGCATGTTCTTAACTTGCATTGACTTGGTTTGTGCAGAAAAGTTCCTTGGAATGATAATTTACTGATTTGTTTGTTTCTCACCCAGCTAAATTGTGCCATATGAAATAAAACGCCCCACCCTCAGTATGTGAATGTCTGCAGAGCAAAATGCAAAGTTTTTTTTTTTATTTTTTTATGTCAAACTGAGCAGAAATGTGTTTATGTTCCTTTCTTTTTTATATTTATTTTCACATTAATTTATCATGTTTTCCTGCGCTTCTCTTTTTTTAACATTAATTCTTTGCTATGTTTTCTCTTTCTCTATTGTTCCCACACTCTTGGTTATTTTTAACTTTATTTTTTGGCACATCCATTTCATTCATCTTTCTTCATTATTGCTTTTACTGTACTTGTATTTTTTATATTTGTTTTCTTTCTATCTGTTCTTTTACATTTGCATCAAATTACTTAACTGTCTTTATTGCTTTTTTCTTCTTCTTTTACTCTTTATCCATTTATTTCTTGTCCTTTATTGTTTATCTTGTTTTCCTCCCTTCCCTCTCTTTGTCCTCATTCCGCAGCTGTCCAAGAGGAGCGACAAAGGAACAAGGAGCGAGAAGGCGAGGTCGAGTCCTCCAGCGTGGTGAACGAGGAGATGCCAGTAGAGAAGATTTTGGAAGCTGAGATGGCTGTGGAGCAAAAGACGGAGCTTCATGCCGATGGAAGCTCAGGTGGAAGCTCTGTGAGTTCACTGGATGACAGAAATTTATGTCATGAACGATGTTCATCTAAATTAAATTATTGCAATATGAAGGTAGCATTTTGTTTAAAGAAATAGGACAATTGCAGGTTTATATTAATGTTTACCCTGTTAAAACGTGTCAGATTTCTGTTACTCAGCTATAGGTTTAGTTTAATGTTCTGACAAGCTGTTTCCATGAATAATAATATGAATTTGTCCTAATGATTTATTTCTGTTTATTTCAGCCCAATGATCCAGTCACCAACATCTGTCAGGCAGCAGACAAGCAGCTCTTCACCCTGGTGGAGTGGGCCAAGAGGATCCCCCACTTTTCTGAGCTGCCCCTCGATGATCAAGTCATCTTGCTGCGTGCAGGTCTGTCTTTCTGACACTAAAGCAGTTTAATCTGTTTTAGGTTGCCTGTCGTGAGTTGATAATTTGATTGTGCTTTTTTTTTTTTTTTTTTTTTACTCGTGTAGTTTTTCAACATGGAACAAACTGGATAATGTTTATGCTGCTTATAAATTCTTCTGAATCTGGACTTGTGTTTAAAGTTATCAGATAATAAATTATTGAAAAACAGAAAAATAAGAGGAAGGAACAGTAATCTCTTGTGTTCCTCTGCCACTTTGATTTCATGTTCATATTAATGGGTTTAATTTTGTTTCCACTGAATGCAAAGTAAATTGCACAAAGCATTAGACACTCTTCGTCACCACCCACTATTTTGAAACGGTGTAATTTGTACACATTTGTTTTTAAATGACTAGGCTGTTGTCATTGTTTTAGTAAGATCCTAAATATTTCAAGAGATTTGTGTTCATTTAAGGCTGCAGTGTAGTTCAGTGTATACTGCAGTATTTAAGGTCAGAGATCTTAGTGAGAATAAATTTACAAAAATGGATTAGAGTGAGAATTTAATCTTCATGTTACAATGCAACATTATTCAACAATAAACAACTCAGTCTTAGAATTTTTTAGGTACTGTATTTAAATTTGGTTTTAATTCAGAGACTTCAACATTCTTACAGGCTGGAATGAGCTGCTGATTGCATCGTTCTCCCATCGCTCCATCTCTGTGAAGGACGGGATTTTACTGGCCACAGGTCTCCATGTCCACAGAAACAGCGCCCACAGTGCAGGGGTCGGCGCCATCTTTGACAGGTAATTTCAAAGATGCATGCATACATAACTTGTATAACTTTTATTAGTTTTCCACATTATTCAGTAGACCCACTAGTGCAAAAATGCTGTTTTACTAAGGGGATTTGACATGTGATTCAAGTGTCTTTTCAGAGGCTTTATATATTTTTTGACATCAGGAATTAAAATATTTTACTTCTTAGATTAAATGTTTTCCTCAAAAAAACTTTCTGTCCTGAAAAGACAGATAAAATCCAAAATCCCCTTTTTATTGTACCTAATTAAACCTAAAGAAAGAAAAATACATTTAAAAAAATTATTCTCTGGTGGCTTCTACTCACCGTTTTCAAATAATTTATACTCAGGTTCAGCTGGTTTAATGACTGGGTTAAGGTTTTAGAGTAGTGTTTCTTCATCTTTGGTTGGCTGCAACTGCTGTGTTCTGCACTGGCTGTTATTGGCTGAGAGATTTTTGCTTTTTTAGTTCTGGCTGTAAAATGTTAGTGCATGCAAGGGACGCTGGTGATTAATGCTTATCCATAAAATGCATGTACACCCACCCTAATTTAGTTGAATAGCACCCATTTCAGCATTTGATGCTGTGATAATGGCTGGAGAGTGTATAACACTAATATTTGAATATTACTGATCAATTTTTATCTTGGTGTGTAAATGGATATTTCATTGTTGGGATTGATTTGAAGCATGCTTACATGTCTGAAACATTTTTTATTTCATCATTTTTTTAGGGGCATTTGCTGTTGTGGCAAAATACAGTTATTAGCTATTATACAATCATTTCCAACTTCACAAAGAGTTGGATAAACATCTGCAATCACAAGGATTTAGGTTATTGTCTGATTCATTTAAGATAAAATGTTCATTATGTCATAAAATATAATCAGCTTGCTATACATGTTAGTCCATACGTGCATAACAGTTTTACTTGCTTTGGATATCATTGAATCTCAGTTACATCACAACGGGTTAATTCCTTGTTAATTACACAATAATTTTTTCATTATAAGGGGGTAAGTTTTGCTCACAAAATCTGTTGGTTTGAAATTGAGCTAACTGGGCTTATGGCAAACAGCTAATTAATTTTTCACTAAATATTTTTCTTATAACTGCTCTCTCCTTGCAGCAGGTGTGCAACGGTTTAAACACTTAACGTATTTGAAAAGTTTAAATCTGGTTTTTTTTTTGTGTGTGTGTGTTCGTTTTTTTTTTTTTTTTTTTTTTTGGAATATTTAATTTATTCAAAAAAATATTTGTTTAAAATATTTAATTAATATATGCAA
>JAVCKU010000139.1:2094569-2110063 GCA_032273985.1 Hypsolebias coamazonicus | reverse complement strand
GAAAAAACGCAGCGCCAAATTTAAAATGACTTTGTATTAAATTTTCATATATTTATCATTTTGTTTGCAAAGACAAATATAGTTGAATGATACAACATATATATGTTGTGCCATTTTATGCAAAGTTCAAATATCATTTCAGTGGACCTTTAGTAGGACACAATTTGGGGTTGAGAGACCTGATGTTGCATTTCTAGTGCTTAGTTTTTAAATTCTCAAATTGATCGTGGAACGTTTTGGAACTTATGTTGCCCCTTATCAATAGAAACCTCCTGTGTTGGCAAACAACCATTTTATAGCATCAATTACATGCATTTTAGATATGAATCAAAATTACTTCTTCATCTTGCTCCACCAGATTTGCTAAAGCATTTGTTCGATGTGTTTTGTGATTAAAGGTCTTGGTACAGCAGTTTTCAAGTCATACCAGTAAAAGTCTATCTATCCCTAAACGTTAATAATAAATAAGATGTTTTATAGTAATAACATTTTGTACCTTACACTACATAGTCTTCTTTTTTTGTCTTTTGCTCAAGTCTGACAGAAACACTCTTACTAGCACAACTGTTTGTCTTTTTGCCCAACACTTTATGAAGCACCATACCTTCTTGATGAAACATTATTAAGCACTTTAGCGTTTTTTCTTAAAGAACTCCGTTACATTTATAACAAGGTTACAACATTTTCTAAGATGGCTGAACCAACCTTTGTTATTAAAGAAAGAAGTTGAATAAAGTCAAGAAGTAATTTTGTTGTTGCTCATGGCATACAATAATTAAAAGCAGTTTCTTACCTTGAAGAAGCTGCAGGTGTTTGACATATTATTTTTAACATTTTAAACATCTGCTTAAGAAAGGTAAATTATGTTGGCTTATTTTGTCGACACATTTTGATTTGTTGGATGCCAGGCTTACTGACTAATTATTGCATTTATGTTTTGTTTTAATAAGGAAGTCGGGTTTTGTTTTAGACAATATTTGTTGTAATTTTGTCTACCAACTGATCTGCACTTTGTCGATGCGCACAACATTATTAATACTACAGTTTGATTCTTTGCATGCCAAAGGTTTTAATGCATGAATATTTATTCTGTTTTTATTTTTTGTTTGTTTGGGGTTTTTTTTTTTTTTTTCATGAAGCATTGCAGAGATGTAGATAATGGCATCTCCTCTGCAGTCTCTCTCAAATCATTTATTCAAACCATTTATCTTTTCTGTTTTTGTTTGTTTTGGTTGTTGTTGTTTTTCTGCTGCACCTTTGAAATGAATATTGATCTAGCCGTTTGTGTGGTTGTCAGTCAGTGTTACAAATGTGAAAGTGCATTAAGAGAACATGTTAATTCGGTAACAGCAGTAACTGTTGTTAACGATGCCCGGGTTTTTATGCTGCAGATAACAAAATCAGTCGACAGTTTTAATATTTAGTAGGCCTGTTAAAATACACGATCACTAAGTTGGCATAGACAGTTAGGATTTTGTGGCCCTGACAATTCAGTTGTTTTCCCTACTTGTCTGCAGAACCAGCAGTTCAACCACACCAAACTACCGGTAGTTAACTTTTTTAAAAAGTCATCAAATTGAGGTCAACTATAAATTACAATGTGTGATTATGAAGTTTGTTTTAACATTTATTTTCCTTCTTGTTTTGTTCCTCTTGTTTTATTTTTTGCCTTATTTGTTCTATACTTTTTGTCTTATTCTTCCATTAGCTTTATATTTTTTGCTTCTTTTCCTCTTCAGTAACTGATAAAATGTCTTACTGTCTCTGTATGGAACGTCCCACTGCATATCTCTGATCTCTTCAGGGTTTTGACCGAGCTTGTAAGCAAAATGAGAGACATGCAAATGGACAAGACGGAGCTGGGCTGCCTTCGTGCTATTATTCTTTTTAACCCAGGTACACACTGTTCCAATGTTGAAATGCATGTGAAAATGTCCTTTGGAACAATAAGTTAAAAACTATAAATGTCTATAGTTTGGAAATAATATTAAAATAAAAAGAAATGTAACTGTTTTTGTTCTTTTTAGATGCCAAGGGTTTGTCCAACTCCAGCGAGGTGGAGCTTCTGAGAGAGAGGGTTTATGCATCTCTTGAATCTTACTGCAAACAGAAATACCCCGACCAGCAGGGCAGGTAAAGTATTACACAGAATAACAAACAAGCAAGAGGTGTTGTCATTTATTTGTTTGTTTCACATCAGTTTGTTGAATTTCTTCTGACCCACTCCTCAATCTTCCAGGTTTGCAAAGCTCCTCCTTCGACTCCCAGCACTGCGCTCCATCGGTCTGAAGTGCCTGGAGCATTTGTTCTTCTTTAAACTGATCGGTGACACACCTATTGACACCTTTCTGATGGAGATGCTTGAGGCGCCTCACCAGCTGACTTAAGGGAGCTACGGTCAGATTGGTCAGGATCCGACGCACACCAGGATCATCAACACGGCCTTCTTTGCTTGGTCGCCGCTTCCTCTTGTTGGGCTTTGCTTAAGTCCAGCACCTGCTGGTTTTATTGTACCAGCTTTTACACAAACACGTCACCAGGCTTATCTGTATTTTCACAATCATTCATGGACACATTTATACACACACATCCCTGAAATTCTGTACATTAACTGAGGTCAAATCTAAATAATACTCAGATAAAATTGCTAACATTTGCTAATACACGTCACTCATGCACACACATGCATTTTCACCATTCTTTACTGTTTCCCTGCACAAGGGTATTCACTCAAATAGTATATTTTTATCTGTCACATACAGTAAATGTCCTAAGTGAAATTTCAAATTTTCACATCTTCATCTCATGAGGGGTCTTTGTTTCTGCATAAAAGGCATTTTTCTTTTCTTTTACTTCAGTTACAGTTATTGCTAGTTGCACCTCTGTATATTATATTCATAACCAGCTGGTTTGTTATTTATGTTTAATTTTAGCTTAAAATCAGGTGCGAAGCATTTGAATAACCTGTCCACCATCAAAACAATTCTACTAAGGACATGCAAACACATTATCTAAGTGAATCTGTTCGATCTTGAAAACTTAGATTATTGTTGCTTGTTTTTTGTTCATGCTGAAACTTGATTAAGTTTCTATTTTGAAGTACTGTACTCATGAAATGAGAGCTTTTCCTAAGGCATTGAAATCCGGGGAAAAGGGGGTCTGGGAGAGCTTTGTTAAACAAACTGAGGCCCTTCCACCCTGATGCGCACAGCGGGCTTTGTAAGACAAGAAGAATGACTTGAATTTTTTTTTTTTTCTTCTTAAGGTTCAGATTTTATCTCTACTTTGGCAGATGTTTCGGCATTTTAAACTGCCTGAAGCTCACAGGAAGAAAAGCTTCATGCAAGAAAAAAGTATTTGTTTCACTTTTTTCTTTTGTTTCCCCAAATCCTCCCGTACTGGTGGTCATTGATGCACTTTTGTGAGTTGTAACTGTGTAAATGTTCCTGTTTTTAAAAAAATATGACCATCTTTTCCCAGACACTTAAGTTGAACTTGAAGGTACTAAGTGTAGGGTTTTCTTATTATTGCATCATTTTAAAATCCTATGACTTGTTGTTTAACTTAGTAAACAATCGGTGAGTTTCTGTGCAGACGTCAGCCATACCAGGTATTTTTCTGAACTACCAGGTTAAACACTGTGGCTGGCAACTGTTTAATGTCCAGCACAGCTTTTATCCACTGGCCATTAAAGAGGAAATATGTGTCTGTGTTCTCTCAATAATCATCCGTTAAATTGGACAGGTTGTATCCTAGTGTGTGGCCTTCTGGTCAGTGAGCCTGTGTGAATAAATTTATCTGGCATTTGACTTTTCTACCAGCAGTTATTGAAGTGTCCTTGAACTGAATGCTTGAGATGTTTGAGAGGCATTGATCCAATCTGCTCTGCCCTCTCTTTAAAATAAGGTGCTAAAATCTTATTGTGTTTGCTTGGCACAAAAACAGCAACAGAGGTGGGAGATACAATTGTTAGAGAAAAAAAAAAATACTGGTGGACAACATCGGCGTCATTGCAATAATTTGTTGCCCACTGATCACAGGTGGATCACTGTAGATGTTTGTTGGGTGGCAGTGAGCCCATGTTTTAAATTCAAAGGACCTTTGGTGCATTCTGTTGCTGTAAATGCAATAATAAAACAGAAGAAGAGAAATCCTACACCTACTACCTGCAGATCTGGAAGCTTTGACTGTATTGGCTCAGTGCTTGAGATTTTTGTACAATAGATGTAAATAACACCAAAAAACAAAGAGGTCATGCCGAAACAAAAGACCTGTCTATACTTAAGTTAGTTAACTTATGTGGCACTACCAAACAAAATATAAAGGTATATTATTATTATTGCTGTTTAGTTCTCAGTGGATTCATCTTTTTGCATTCGCCATAAAACTGTTGAGCCCAGGGCCAAACCACATCTCATTGCTGCTTTTGCACCAGCTTCTTCCATTGTTTCCTGTTCCTGGTAACTGATTGGATGGACTTTGTTGACATTAGCACTTGACATTTACTGTGATTGAAATTTGTGAGGAACTGAGGATGAATGTTGCAGTGAAAAGTCAAATGCAGCCACCACATAATCTGAAGAAAACAAACTTTGGATTAATACACACGCTGAAATGAGAGCAATACTGGGCACACAGAGATTTACTTCCATTTTTGGCAGTGATTTTATTTACGAATGTTGATATTCTGAAGTATATTTAACCACCTCTCTTTAGTCACCACAGTTAATGGAAATCGGAAACATTTTGCCGTATCTATGGTGAGGAGGAACAGCAGTCGTCTTCTAGGTGCTAAATCCTTCATGTGGTGTTTTAGTTCAGATTTGCACATTCACATCAATGCAAACAAAGTATGCAATTACACAGACAAATCAGCCATTCTACACACTTGTTTAGATCTTTCTGAGTTCTTTATTGTTCTATCACCCCCACCTTTAGTGAAGACTTCTAATTGTGGGAAATTATTACTCCCATAGTTTTGGTAGATCTGGCTGTGACTGATAAGTATTTGTACCTTTTCAGACAAAGCCATTTTTTTAATGTATTATTTTTAAATTAAAGCTGGTGAAATCATTGTGGGAAGCAATTGGATTCACCAAAAGGAGCAACGAGCATCCCGCCCAGCACATCTTTCTAAAATTTCTCAGCGTACACTTGACCTCCTCCTCTTCATGATGTAGACATGGAGGCTGGCAGTCGACCTGTAAAACAGGTGATTTGTTTTTTTACGTAAAAAGTTCTCTTTGCTTAGGTTTGGTCAGCATCTTATGCAATATTGCTGACAGTTTTTTTGGCAAAGAAAAGCAAAATGGTGGTGATGACCAACATCTACCAGCATTTTTACTTTATAGTCTCAAAGCTTTAAAGGCGTGAATTGGTACATATGAGCTAATAGAGTTTTGAGACTTGAGTGAGAATGATTTAGCTGCCGGGTTGTTAGATCTGTGATTAGACTTTATTCTAAACCAGACAGGTTGAGGAGGAAAATGAGTGCAACCCAAAATTAGCTTCTTTTTGTTTCTTCTTTTTCTGTACCTTCATGGTTTTGCTGATTTTAGGATACGTGCTTGCATGAATAATTGCTGGTTGGGTGAAACTTTCTTTGCAGGATTTTTTTTTTTCCACTTTAGTGCTTCCTCTATTGAATGTTTGAGCCTACTCCTACTGCACCATGTTTATTACCAGGGATGGGAATTACTATAGTCACTTGTGATCTAAAGGTGAAACTAGTTGTTTTTAAACGCAGGTCACATAAAGAACCGACTGAGCAGATGAAGTCTGTTAGTGATGCTTAAAAATGTTTGTGCTTATTCTTTTCTGGTAGCATGGTGAAATGGTTCTTTTGCAATATTTAAAGTATGTTTCCGGCAACTGTAACATTGATCTTAGTCTGCATGAGCATTGGCAGTGGAATAAATTTTAACTTCCCATCCCTGTACTGTATACAACAAAAACATATTTAAGTTTTGCTATCAGCATGTCTGTGTTTTTTTTTTAATGATTTTGCAACAAACTTAACGTTGAATGATGACAAACGTACAGTGCAACCAAGCTATAGTCTCAGTGCAGGTTTGTAAGCTAAGCCACTTCTAGCTTTGCTAAGCAGGCAGACCTTTTAGCAACAGCTGGTGGTTGGGTGATGTAGTTTAAAAAAAACATTTTAGTATGCGTGGCCATGTTTTTATGCAGAATCTGCAGCTACACTTTTTTTAACTAGCAGAAACGTTGGCTGTGACTTGCTGAGTGTTGCTGAGTAGGTTGAGTGAAATATTAGAAGGGTGCAAGAAAAGGAGGCACGATAAGCTGGTATTTAGAATTAAAGCTTCATCGGCACAGCCTGGCCTCCTTCCTTCCATTGTTTTGCTTCATCTCGACTGCTGCACCTAAAACCTAACGGCTTATAAACTCACTCACCTGGGCTCTAAATTAATTGTGTCGGAATCGAATTGTAAATCAAGCGTATGATTCTTGGACTGTATGAGGATGTGAAGCTTTCTCATGGGACGAGCTTGTTGAAAAGCTACAGAGAAGGGGAATCAGAGCCGCCTGTCCCTCTTTGCTTACTTTACTTGACGGCAGAGCTGCGACGATCTGCGATCACCTCAGGAGACCGCAGAATCGCACCGCCCACAAATGTTTGTCATTGCAAGTGTGCACTCAAGGCAGACACATGCTGTGACCTTTTAACTGTGTAGCAGTATTGTTGTCGCCATCTTTGTTACATTATGAAATTTTTTTGTGTTTTAAGAGTAAAGACGTTGATTTAAAAAAAAAAAAAGGCTTTTTTAAAAAATGGATTGCAAGCTTTGAAGACTTGATCATCGTGTGTAGATTAGAGGTGAGGGTGGCGTTGTTACATGTACCTATGAGCCAAGGCTGTTTTAATCAAAGAGGTTCAGTGTGTGCTATGCAGCCTTGAAAGCACCACCCTCACAGTTTTTAAATCACTGCCAAGCTGTTTGCAGCCATCTTAAATGTAGGGCCACTCAGTCCTCGTCTGTTATGTATATTGTGATTTTGCAACACAGTAAAGACAGTGTGCAACTATAGGCCTGTGTAATTTGTTCTAAACAGGGGCCCTTATAGGAATGGAAATGACAGCTTGTCTGGAGAGGGCAGGCCTGGTCACTGGAAAGAGAACTGGACCAGTGTGTGGACCCCTCCGGGTGCTCAAGCTGCGCCTTGGTGCTTTTAATCAGGCCCTGAAACCTAACAATATTCATGTGAGTGAAATAAAGGAGTTATTAGACGGGGCAAGAATAACCCTGGACCTGCTCTTTATTAGGTTTTTACTGTGATAGTCCTTATACTGCTAGAGTTGGAAACTATAAAAGTGGAAACCCTTCAGAGAAACTGGTTCCAAGTTCTGGTTAGTAGAAGAAACCTTTGACCAAAATCTGCCCACAGTAAAAGAACTGAACAGGGAGGACAAACTGAATATCAGCCCTCTTAAAAGAGTTGTTGATGTTGCTTAAGGTGTGATTTATACACAGCTGAAGATAAAGAAGGGCAGGGGCTTAGATGTCTTGGAACAGACGTTCAGTTGATCATAAGGAAAAACAGTAAAACTATTTTCCGTTAGATCTAGGATCTTCCTTAATCATTTACTCTTCACCTTAAAAAGTTTCACTTTTTCTTTGTCTTGTTTTATGTCTCCCTTGTTTCCAGCTACGCCGTTCACCTTTTCTTTGTTACAAAGTATTAAACAGATGCAAGAACTGAAAAATGAGAACGAACTCTGTCACTCTTCTGTTAAATTTGTCTGTTTCTCTTGTGTCTGTTCTTTGTCCTGTTTGTATCCAGCTCCATTTTACACGTGGAGTAGATTGACTATTGTGTGCTTTGGGGATTGAAAGAAGAAAAACTTTTTTTTTTTTTTTCAGTCATTAATTCTGAATCTTGTTTCTGTTTGTTGTATCATGTCTGAGTAAAAGTTTTAATACTGTATGTGACGTGTTTTTCATTCATTATTAAAAGAAAACCCAATTTGAAAACTCAGCAAACAGTTTTATTAGTAAACATATTTAAGAATATAAATGTTAATAATTGTTTTACCATATAAAAACAGTTATTTTAGGTGTCCACGCCATCCGTATCGGCTCTGGCTGCTTCCTGGAGAACTGATGTTCTCAGTCCAGCAGGACCCCAGGGCCCCAGCTAACCACTGGCACTGCACCCTCATCTTTGAACCTGTAGAGGGAGCACTGACCTTTAATCCTGACAAAGTTCCAACATCAATGGTCTGCAGACTTCACCCCTCCTTTTACCTTTTCTCTAAGTTGGTGCGCTTGTCTGGTGAATTGCTCTATTGCAACCCCACCTCTTGTACTCAAGTCGGCCAATAATGATGCAGCACAACTCAACTCATGGCATTCTTTCTTGAAAAATGTCACCCCACAGTAGTGGCTCTGTACTCTACCACACCATAAGAATCTTTTTAACCAAATCGTTAAGTGATCCTCTTTCACTCAGTATTCCTCCATCTTTTATCTGATGATTGTCGTCCATTAAACAGAAACTGCTGAGCATTACATTTTTATTAGACGGAATCATTAATGAGCTTACTTTGTGTACTATATTTCACACAGAATGGTTTCAAATGAGCAGCCAGTCCAAAGATGACGTTTAGGATCAGTACTTGCAGTACCTTCAGCCTCCAGCAGAGGGAGGCCACATTGAGCTCAGAAGGTCGAGGAGCTTCCAGCCAAGTCAGCATTTATTTAGAAAAGACTAAAAAAATTAACTGTAAGTTTGTCCATTTAATTCATGAAGTGATCTGCTTACACAAATTATAAATCAGTTAGCGGTATAGTGATTTAAAATCCACACAGCCTTTTTTTTAACATTTATTTTGTCCATTCTCCAACTTTTTTGTCTTCTCCAATCATCTTATCACAACTTTCTCCCACCTGCTCCTTTTTGATTTTATCTCTTTAAGTCCACCCTCTAGTTCTGACTTAATTTGCCAGTCCTCCTTGCCATTAACTCCTCATCATCTTCTCGTTCTCCTTGTCTCCCTCTCTGCTCCTCTGGTATGTGAGGCTAAACGCCATAGAAAGACACCTTTTATACCAGGGGTCAGATTTCTCTTAATTTCCACTACAGAAATGTCACTTTTCACCAGGTGCATGTTATTGCTATGTACTAAATAAACGAGACGTGTTTGAAGTCACTTGGCAGCAGCGATTTGCTGGATCCTGTGTGGTGAAGGTATCCCACACACACGCACACACACCTGTAGAAAACAGCTTAACTGAGGTTTTATATTCTAGAGACAAGGTAATGTGTCAGCTGGGTTTGCTGCTTACTGATTTTTTTTTTTTTTGTTCTGTCAAGTAAACCCCAGTAAACTAAACATAATCCTTGTTTGAACTCAGATTGAGGTCTTTGTATTTTATTATGCTTGTAAGAATACTTACAAAGTAATATATTTGCACAAAATATATCAAAATTTTTTTTTAAAAATCACATTTCCTCATGATTTTAACTGACCATCCTTAACTTAAAGAATAAAGTTTATAATATGGCATTCTCAATTATAACCCTCTGTTACTTGTGGATAAAAATGCAAACAAGTTTTCACAGTTTAAAGATTCCTGAGTCTCAAAAATCCAGACTGGAAAAAATGAAATGACTACAGCAACATTTAGCCAAACCAAATGACTGGTCAGCCACTGTCCCGTGTTCTTTCAGCTGTAATCACATGCTGGATCTTTTTTGGGTGTACACTGACCAAATCTGTGCCACGGTACACTCAGATGACTGAGAGCTCCCACTGAGCAGAGCTAAATGTGGGTGAAACACAAAATCTATAATTCTGCATTCGTTGGCAGATGGTCTTTGTAATCAAGGGAACATGGCAGAGATACTGAAATTCAAAATTTAAGGGAACGGTTCCTTTTATAACTGCAGGGGCTCAGTCAGCAATGTCATGCTTGAAAACACGTAAACTGCACTTAATCTGGCGTTGCATAGAAAATCCAACAGGTCCATCACAATATAAAGTTTGTTTTTATTTCCTGACTGTACACATTTGTTATAAATTTAGAATTCAAACAGTAATTTTGAAAATCTATAACTTGCTTATTTAAAGCTTAACTTTATATTTTTGCAACAGAAGAATTAGTACATAATACTTAAAGCCTTTTGTGTTTACTGAACCGGCCGTGAAACCTTTAAAAATGTTGAATGGCCAACAGCTAAAAACAAGATTATTCACCAGGGGTTTACACTAATGCATTAAACTTATTCACACTTTCACTGCAGTTTTGAAAAATTTAAAGATGTTTTACGTAAGGGCAGCAAATATAATGTCCCTCTGGACTTCTTGGGGACATTTGTCAACTGGACCCAAATTATCTGTAACCTCAGTGGATGAGACAGCACAGAAACAGCAGCAAATCTTCCAGAGCGTTTACTGTGAGTGAGCGTGTGGTTTGTTGTCCTTGTTATCTTCCACTTCTCCTGTTGTGGAGCCTTTCAGGTTCATGTGGTATTATTTTCACAGCAACAACACTGATCTTTTGTTCACATCGTGGTGTCAGGAAGACCCAGTCATTTTGCAATGTAAACTGATGCTCCTCTTTTCCACATTATTTGATTTTTTTTTTTTTTCCTCCTGATAAATAAAACTTGTGCAGAGAACATCTACCGCATCTGTGGAAATAGTCCTGAACATCTTAGTGTGAGAATTTAAGAAAAGTTTCCATCTTCCCAGACATAATTTTCAAACTATAGACAGAATCTGTATTTCTCTGGTGGTCTATAAATCTGTCATAATGCTGATTGCACGTAACAAGTAGGTGTGTTTGAAGCCAACTTCCAAGAGTCCATACCACAGCATCATGCTCTGCTAGTTCTGGAGTCAAGTCTCAGAGGCAGCAGTTTGAGCAGGGAGGTCCAGACATGTCTTTCCACAGCCACCTCTTCCAGCTCTTCTGGTCCACACCCCGCCAAGAGACATAGTCTCTCCAGCGTGTCTAGGATCTTCCTCTCAGACATGGACCACCTCTCTGGGGAGGCGTCCAGGGGGTCATCCTCACCAGATGTCTGAACCACCTCAGAATGTGGAGGAGCAGTGACTCTACTCCAAGTCTCTCCTGATAACTGAACTTCTCACCCTGTCTCTAAGGGAGAGTCCTGCAGAGAAAACACATTTTGACTGTATCTACAGTCTTGATCTTTCCGTCACTCAGAACATGGCCATAGTAGAAGGTAGGTATAGACCAACCAGTATATGGAGAACTTCACCTTGCAGCTCAGCTCCCTTTTCACCACAACAGACCGGAGCAGAGTCCACAATACTGTACCGTGGAAGCTGCACAGATTTGGCTGTTGATCTTACCCCCCATTCTTCCCTCACTCATGAACAAAACCCCAAGATACTTGAACTCCTCCACTTGAGGCAAAACCTCAACCCAGAGATGGCAGTCAACCTTCTCCTCATCGAGGACCATGATTTGGAGGTGCTGATCTTCATTCCACATCCTTCACACTTGGTTGTAAATAGCTGTAGTGAGAGCTGGAGAACACGACACGATGACGCCAACAGCTGGAGAGATTCTTGGAAGGAGTTGTGTTGTCCAAGAATCTCTTTAACTACTAAATTTCTCACAATTTAATACGAGTATGACAAAATATGAGTAGCACCGGGTATTTTTACTAAGTCAACTCTATGTTTTTTTAATACGAGAAAAGAAACAGAACTCCTTTAAAGGATGAAAGGTCTCAGAGCTCCACCTAATTTCACTGTTATGACGAGAAGCTAATCCGTGTGAGCGTGGGAGGATTGATGAGGTGTTTGTTCGTTTGCCAGGACTGAACGTGAGAGGGACTAAATGTGTCAGCGAAGGGAAGACACAAAAGGAAGAGGGAGGGCGGTGTTTTCTTTCTGCATCCTCAGTTATTTGTGCCATCGCCTGGCGTGCGTGCGTGTTGTTCGTTAAGTAATGACCCGGATGAGACTGAACAGAGATGAAAAGCTCTTTGATGACTTTTCAAAGGACTGACAGACTGGAATGAGCTCATGACCATTACAGTCGGATTGTTTTTGTTGCTGGTTTTCCCTGACCTCATTAACCGGCTCCACTGCCTCTGCACAACCACTGTACATCATCTCTGTTCACTTCTTTACTTTGTAAATTAATCGTTGTTTTTCTTTAACTTTTCTGCATCTGTCCTCAGGACGGCCGAGTCTCAACACCTCACAACGTTCTTCCTTTTTATTTCTTCCACTTTGATCTTATTTTTCATTTATTATTTTTATATTACTGTAATTGTTTCTTACGGATGTGTTTTTGTTAATGCAATCCAAAAAAAAATCCCATAAATAGACATTTGAGGGCAAGAGAAACAGTTATTTTTGCAAGTAAAACCATGTCAATTTAAAAATGTCTGCAAATCCTTTCTTTTGTTGTTATATTTTAAATGTGTTTAATTTAAACGTTTCTTAAATGTGTGTTCACAAAGCTTGACATCATACAAAAGACATTGTCCTGAATCTGAGTCCAGACCAAAAAAACTTAATTAATTTTATTCAAAAGCTGACATATTTTGTCTGTTTACAGTAAATTAAAAATGAGATAAAGGATTTCAGTAAATTTAAAGTTTTAAAGTTTTAATTAATTCATTCAACCTTTATTTAGGCAGGTTAATCTCATTGAGCCTCAAAGACTCATTTACAAGAGAGAACTCGCTACAAATTAAGAATGATGACAACAGCAACAGTAGATTTTCCTTGGACAATCAACAATAGACAATCATAAGAGAGAAATACAGATTTTTTTTTTTAAACAAGTTAAAAACAAAGATGTGAAAAATAGCAAAACAGACAGATTATAAGGCAGATGTAGAAAATCAAAAACAGGAACATGTCAGCATTTGTTTTTTTTCTGCAACAAAGTTCAATCTGCTCTATCTTTACTCTGTTTTGCTGAATAGTGTGTGTTTGAAGGCACCTGACTTGTGGGGGGGCGGGCAGCACAGATGGAGTAAATATGGACCCTCTGACTCCCCAGGCAGCTTTGGATTTTAATTCCTGATGAGCTGAAAGGGCAGCACTTGCTTTTGGATCTTGGGTATCAGACGACGCAGAGGGGAACACAGGCGAGCGTTTTTGTGCTTCATTTTTGAAGCGGGGATGTTTGGGGGGGGGATAAGGGGGGGCTTCTGTAATAGATACTTATCTTACTACCCTCAAGCCCCTCAAACAAAGTCCCCCTATGAAGAGATTAGAACCCAGGGAGGGCACATTAACTCTAATCCCATGCTTTGAGGCCTTGCAGCCCCCCACCCCCCTGCCCCCTCCAAAAAAAAAAAAATACTCTGCTACTTATTTTAACCCTTCTGCTCTTTGGGGGAGGGGTGCCTTGTTGTATGTTGGGGTTATGTTTGCATATCAGTTTTTTCTCACCTTTAGCACCTTCTCAGGACCACGAGCTGTCAGGACCTCACGTCCTTCATGGGGACCAAAGCTCGGTCCCAACAAGGTGGAACACTTGTGGGTTCATTAAGCTGAAGAAGGGTCAGGGTTGGGCTCCAGACCATTTTTCCTTCTTCTGTCGGCTGCTCCCTTCAGGCACCACATCGAGTTAACGTGCTTGAAGATGTGTCAACTGTTTCTCACAGGATGCACTTCCTGACGCTGAGCTGCCTCAGCCTGTGTGTGTGGAGCAGAGGGCTGCCATCCAGGGCAGTGGGGCTTCACCTTTCACACCCAAATCTTTGACGGTCAGTGGGATTTGAACCGGCAACCTCTCGATCATGGCTCACCTTCTCTAGCCCCACAGGCTACACGAAACAGTCAATCTATGGTCCTAATAAGGATAGAAATGTGTGTGTGTGAGCAGGACAGAGGGAGGGGCTGCAGACTAATGAAAGGCTCAGGGGCTGCACGCTGCTGTGTAACTGATTCCTCCTGCAGAGATTAGGCTGCACATTGTTGCCTCGGCTGCTCATTTCCATGAAAGCGCAGCGTCCCACCAGCCGCGGCCTGGCTTTGTTTTTCTGAGGCAGGAAACACAAGAGCCACATGTCTCGGGCTTCCTCGTCACCTTTGTTTCACAAATAGGCCAAAATGTAGATGTCACATCACAGATGCCCAGTAACCTCATTAGCTGCTCTCTGTGAGCCTTTAGAGGAAGATGACACTTCACCTCTTCAGAGTTGTAACTGTAGGCCCTAATGTCTGTGCTCAATTTGAAATTTAGATCAAAAGTCTTATAGCTACCAAAATGTACTCATTATCCTTTAAGACAGCATTCAGAGAGTCTTTACTGTCATACACACCACATGTGAACAAAATTATGTACACGGGGTCCCAGTTACGTCCAACAATAAATTGTAAAAGAGAAACAGTAATAATATCTAAGACATGAATTAAGAAAAGCATCAATACAAAACATTAATAACATTCAAAGTAGTACGCAGAAGTAATATAAACGTACGAGGCGTGTGCAGCACAGGTGGAGTCAGATGCACACGGTAAAACCTGATTGGTTGGTTCAACTCATTTCAGAAAACTAATACCTTAAATCATTGAGTTCATCAAACATTCATAATATTTTAACTTGAACAAAAGCATCTCAAGTGACTGAATTCACTTGAACGGATACAATTGGGATTACGTCACTGAGTCCTTTCAGTTATTACTTGCTCAAAAAGAACCGCACTCAACGGCAGGACATTTTTTTTCACCGGGATTTACTTGCAATGTCAGATTTTCAGAAAAAGTTACACAAATATACATAAAGTACACACATGATGACCAGTCACGACTGCCCCGAGCTGCCCTGTCAGCTTGTACCCTGATAGGTTCACAGAACTTGGAGGTGTCCTTGGAGCCTGTATGCTCATCCAGCTCCTCATCCAGCTCTCTGCTGACCCAAACATATGGTTCATGGGCAGAGATAAGATTCTCAGCCATAGCAATAAAAACATCACAAACCTTTGACCAAAAATTCCCTAACTACTTCATAATATTTTTACCATTAAATTTCACCATAGCATATCTCATGCTGCTGATTATTTCATGTTGCTGCTGATTATTTCATGCTGCTGTTGATTATTTCGTGTTGCTGTTGATTAATTCATGTTGCTGCTGATTATTTCATGTTGCTGCTGATTATTTCATGTTGCTGTTGATTATTTTGTGTTGCTGCTGATTATTTCATGTTGCTGTTGATTATTTCATGTTGCTGCTGATTATTTAATGTTGCTATTGATTATTTCATGCTGCTGTTGATATTTAGGGTTGCTGCTGATTATTTCATGTTGCTGTCAATTATTTCCTGCTGCTGCTGATTATTTCATTTTGCTGTTGATTATTTCATGTTGCTGTTGATTATTTCGTTTTGCTGCTGATTATTTCATGTTGCTGCTGATTATTTAATGTTGCTATTGATTATTTCATATTGCTGCTGATTATTTCATGTTGCTGCTGATTATTTCATGTTGCTGTTGATTATTTCATGTTGCTGCTGATTATTTCATGTTGC
>JAVCKU010000139.1:2047622-2066245 GCA_032273985.1 Hypsolebias coamazonicus | reverse complement strand
AGGATGACCATGAATACCCCTATTATTATTATTATTATTATTATTATTATTATTATTATTATTATTATTATTATGAGGAAACAACAGGCCTTCCCTCTTCCTCTGCATCCTCTTTTCCCCAACCTGGAGAACACAGCCAGGTAAAGTGGGAACGAGAGAGGGAAGACACAATTTAGTTTTGTGGAAGGAAAGAGGAATGAGGAAAAGAGAGGGGTATTAAAACAATACTACAATGAATCATTATATATTATCATTGGAATATAATGCAAATTTACAAACAATATTTTCTGAATATATTTAGATAATTAAAAACTTGTATAAAATTTTTACATTTTCACTTTTTACAAACTATGTGCCTCTCATCTTATCACTCTATGCCTCTGTTTTTTATTTTACACCTCACCTTTTTGTTAATTCAGAATGGCCTCATACACATTGATTTTATTTCCATCTTCTGTGTCAAAAGATTCCCGTTGCTCCTTGTGATTATTTTGTCTTTTATGTTATCTACATGGTGTCATGTTTTTATGTAAATTCACATGGTCAAGTGGGGGCACTGGGGGAAGTGTAGGTCTAGCTGTGTTATCTTACACACATGCATTTTATTTCTTTATTTTCCAATGCTCCTTCGGGTATGTTTCAGTTCTCTCTTGTACTTAAGATGTTTGTCTTCTTCTTTTCAACTTTATTTCTAAATAAAAAGCATTTTTATAAAAAGACCGAAAAGGTTTTTCAGGTTTGACTGCATAAATGATAAAATAAAATAATTTAAATTAGTCTGTGCTGTTTCCAGGTCTGTTGACAATAATACATCAACAAGAGGATTTATATAGATTACTGTAGTTGTTTGATCTTTGACTATTTTTGAGTGTAAGCCTAGTGAACATAAGTATTAATCTGATCTTATTTATTCTAACAATACTAGATTAAGTATGTGACATATTGGATATTCAGTTTATAATCAAAAGAAAGAAGGGGCTAATACTTTGATTTTCTTTTCTGGTGTATTTTTATTTCCTGTCCTTCCTTGCATGTTCTTTGATGATAAACCTTACCTAATTGGGTTCTCAGTTTTTAACACAATTATTTGTGAGATTTGCAAGTGTTTGATCAAATATTGTTGTTGTCCTGTTATTTGCCTGATCACTTAATTATTTTGAAGAATTTGGATAACTGCATGCACTTGCTGCACTTTTGTATCATCTATTTAAAATAAATTATATTTCAATGTACCATTTCAACATAAATCTTCAATGCATGGTTAAACACCAGAGGTTTGTATGGCATGTGTGTATGCTACAGCATATCTCAATAAGATCTATTTCAGTTTTGTATTACACCTATGGAGTATATATTTTCCTTTTTAAGGCTTGTTTTTGTTTCATATTTTATTTGGGGTTTTTTTTTAGCTGTTTTTCATTTTATTTGCATGTGTTTTAATTGCAGTGGTATGATTTCTAAAAATGTGCAGTTTACGATTTATTTTCCACATTTTGGGATTATTATATGGCTAACATTGATTTGAACGCCAGACTAACATCAATTATTTTCTTTGCATGGCTTTACTGCAAAAACCTTCTGTTTTTCAGTTGGACTGTTTAGTGCATTATAACACAGAAGGTCAGTGCACAGTTCTGTGTATGTTTTTGTGTGTTTGTGTGACTTTGTTTACATTCTTTGTATGTGTGTATTAAACAGCCAGCTTTACCTGACCCCTCAGTGCCTCTACTAAACCATGGCCTCCAGTTACTGTTAGAACAAAGATGCTGCTTTGTCATGTAATAATGGGAATGGCATTACTGGAGAAAACAGCAAAATCCCAGTAAATAGCTTGGTAGTAAATAATTTAAGATGGTCTTGTTGGTTGTATTAAGTATTTATTTTGTAACTTGTTTTTGTGCTGTATCCAGTAATGCCTGCACAGTCTCAGTAAATCGTCCAAGCCTTAGCCATCTTTATGTCACTATATCTCAAAACATCCACTCTTGTCTCTTTCTCTCTTTCTGTCAATCCCTTGTTTGTGTGTTTTATCTCCTTCCCAACCCCTTTGTGTATCATTATCTTCTACCCTATCTATGTGTCTTTGCCAATATGCACTTCTACATACTAAACAACTCAACCAAATAATAATTGTGGATATTAGAAGAAGGCACTAGATGGAAAAGCTCCTACTAAATCCACTCTTGTCAAAGCTAAACCAACTCCAGCTAAGACAGCCAAGACCGGACCGTACAAACTGGTTGTCAAGCCGGCTATGCCTACCAAAGCTTCCAAGTCTTCTGCAGCCAAGCCGTCCAAAGCAAAACCCACTGCAGCAGAACTCCTTTTGTCAAAGATCAAACCAACAGCAACAGCAAAATCCAAACCCACAACTGCTCCAGCTAAGAATGGCAAGAAACCAAATGGTGCAACAAAAGCAAACAGCAATGGCAAGCTTGTCCCTGAAAAGAAAGTAAATGGAAATGGAAAATCCCCAACAGAGAAAAAAGTCAGTGGAAATGGAAAAGCCACTGTTGGGTCTAAGGTGAATGGAAATGGCAAAACTGAGAATAAAGTCAATGGTGCGGCTAAAACAAACAGCAATAAAGGGACTGGAAATAAAGAAAAAACTAAGACCACTACAAAGACTGTGGATAGTGCAACTAAGTCACCTGTAGGAGTTAATAAAGCACCCAAACCCACAAAGTCGTCTAAACCAGAACCTACAAAAGTTACAAAAGCTGCTGCCACCAAAGCTTCTATAACAAAAGCCCAAGGGAAGGCAGAGTTTAAAGAGATGACTACAACTAAAACTGTGCTTAAACCAACAAACAAAAAGTTTTCCACTCCAACAGTTGCCCCTGTCCAGCCGACTCAGCACAAATCCACAAAATCCAAAATAATGGACACAAACATTAAATCCCAACACAAACCTTTCCCACCGTTTGGCAAGACTCAACTAAGTGGAACTGCGGTCCCAGCTAAGAGAACCAACGGTTATCAACAGGTACAACATGAGGGTTCATGTTTGGGTCTAAATGCCTGGATATGTATGTCCCGTCCTTCCAGTCTCTTTACCAGCACAGTCCATCATCCAGATCTGCAACAAAATCTTTGTGAAATTTTTAATTTTTTTATTTCTATTTTTATGAGATTAATCTGTTTAGGTGGCTAACAATATACATTTTGATGCAAATCCTTGATGATACTCAAGCTGGTCATCAGAATGGAAGTTGATTCATACTAATTTGCCTAGCAGACTTCCATCTCATCGTTTTCTTATACTGTATATCATATCTTTCTGAAGAGTTTCCATACCTCTTCTTATGATATGTTCAGTCTGCGCAAATTCAAGCATGGCTAAATGTACAGTTTTGCTAATACAGTATTTGCCTAACTTTATACTAAAACTGGATCATGAACTTGAGCTCAGTTTTTTTTATGGAAATAATGTATGAGTCAAATAAATGAGCATGGATTGCTATGGGTCATAAGCCTCACCAAGAAACTAGAAATAATATTGCACTTTACACGTGCAACAAAACATTTCTTGCCTAAGTCACTATCTCACATTCAAGTATCTGTTTCTACTTTCTGTTATCTATCTCCTTGTTTGTTTGTTTGTTTGTTTGTTTGTTTGTTTTTTGTCATATCTTTTTCAAATATGAATAAAACAGCTTCACAGAACATAAAAACAAACTTTAAGCCTGGTTTCATGTCATTGTATTATAATGCTAACCTTTGTTAAAATTAAAAAATGTTAATTTAATGGTCATAAGTTGATTCTTATAAAAATGCATTGAATGAATTATTTCGTATTCTGTGAGGCTGTTGATAAATGTTGCATTTGTTTTCTAGTCTTGGGTGAAACTAGACATCCCAAAGCATCAAACTATATTTTCATCTTATAGGATGAATAGATGCTTTTGATCCTACTTCAGATATGAGCATACTTCACCCTCTGTTGTGTCTTGGCTTGTGAGCTTTCAAAAGCAAAAATGGGGTTAACAAATAACAATATCATGAAAAGAAATCTCAGCAAAAATTTGTCAATGACTTTTTAAATCTTGCATCAGGCAAAATTTATAGTCATTGATAATTGTACAATTACTGCATTTGAAATTTCTTTTCTAAAATGGTTCTTTACAGGTTTAAAATTGTGAGTTGCCAGTGAAGTAAGAGTTTGCTTCTGGCAACCGCAATTTTATTTTGCATTCCATTTTCTTCTTTTTACTCATCATCGCCTACGAGCAGACTGTGAACTAACACCGCTCTCTCAATCAAATCTTTTTACTTTCTCCCTGTTCGCCACTTCCTGTCAACCTGACCAATCAGGATGTAGACACTGAATATTCTGAGGCTGGCCACACCCCTACAGAGACCGATTATTACTATGAGGAGATGGTTCCACATCCAGAGGGTGAGGTGATTGGACAAGAAGAGATACCTGTACAGGTAAAAAAAAATAAAAAATGACACACTGATCAGTGACAAACTTCAAGTCAAAAAAGGCCAAATGGATGGATAGAATTTACTTTATTTTTATATGTGTATGATCAATCTGAGAGATTTGTAATTTGCTTTAGATTGGATAAAGTGGTTAGTGCAGTGAAACACAACAACATAGAAGTAAACTCAAGAGATTTCCATCTTCAAATAAAAATTGTATAATACCTGTATGATGGTGAGCCCAGTCTTTGTAGTTTAACAAAGTAGTAGTAGCTCTGTATCCCTCTTTATACTCTTCTAACCTCACATCACTGTGACTTTGGCATTAATGCCACAAAGCAAGATGAATCTGTTGTAAAATAATGTACCTTATTCATCTGCTTGCATCCAAACATTTTTATGTTGCTCTCTTTTCTCTATCAACAAGATTTCTTTTGTTCTCATCTCAAGATTCTTGGGATAAGAACAAAAATCTTGTGAAAAACAGATCCACATAGGAATGTTTGATATGCGCTTTTGTCTATAGAAATAAAATAAGATAAATATGCATTCATGTTTGAAAAACATTTTTAGCCTGACTAGAGTACATTAGTTATTCTTAAAGGTTACTTCATAATCTTTATTTCCAGAATTTAAAAATTAATATGCCATAATTTTGATGTGTTCACTTAGATTTACATCAAACATCTGTTGCAGATTTACTTATGTTAGATGACTTTATTAACTTGGTTTTGTTTTCAATTTTTGATGTTAAAATGTTTTGGTTCTTTGGAGAAATCTTTATTAATATGAAAGTTACTTTGCCAAAAGCATTAAAGGCTTTTATCGAAAATAGGAATCATTCATTCCCCCTGGATCATATTAGTTCTTATAACTTGAATGGTAAGTACATAAGTAAGATACTATAGTATTTGCTTTGCCTAGTACAGTACATAGCACATGTTTTTACAAAGTGTGATATTATCAGTTTTGTGATTTCATAAACTTTATGAAAGAAAATTCTTGAGCACAGACTCACATTTTTCATGCAAACTTGTAAAATATATTTATTTACTCACAGAGCTGATAATAAGGTGCTTTTGTGAAAACCTGCAGTTATAAGTGAAGTATCAGACGATGAACAAAAGATTTAGAGCAGCAGAATAAATCTGCTTCAACATAACTCACCTGCAATAAATCCAAACTGGATCAACAGCATTAAGGACTAAGAGTCTGAGGTCTGCGATATGTCTTTTTTATTCCAATGTTTCTGTATATTTGCAAAAGGTAAGACTTATTTTTTATATGCTCCCTTCTTGCACTTTCCCTTGATTTTACATTTTTACTAACCCTTTTCCATAATGTTTATCTTCTTACTGTTCCTTCTCCTGCAACCTTGTTTTTCCTTCTTGGATTCTTTTTTCGGGCTTCTCTATCTGTCCCTTTGCGGCTTTAATAAACCCATCATAGCCCCAGGTGGAACCAGCCTTGGTGGGAGAGGAAGTAGATGCCACCAAAGCAGGCGGTGTGAATGAAGAAGTCTTCACTGAGGAGTATGTGACTGGAGATGTGGGCCTTAAGGAATACGACTATGCCTACAGAGACTACAGTGACCCTTTACCAGAAACTGGAGAGGTTGATGCCTACATGGGGCCCGCCTTGTCCGCTGTGACGGATGAGGGAGGCGTAAGTAATTTTGCTTCTGAGGCAAAAATAAAAATCAGTTTCAACCAACTCTGAATGCTAAACGTCACCAGACTGTATTCAGAGTCCTCATATAAAACCTAAGTTTGCTATCTACCAAGGTATTTTTATTATTTGTTGTTTGTTTGTTTTTTACAATTCAGACCAAATAATTTAAGAAAGTTTTTTTTTTTTTTTTTTCTAAAAGCTGTACTGGCATTAACAGCAGTTTAATATCCCTAAATTTACAATGGTTATCATTCTAAATCTTTCATTTGTAGTTTTCAGTTCTGTATCATGCAAGCTCAATCAAAGAGGAACAAGTAATTTAATTTATTTCAAGACCTAGAAGTCATTTTGGTGGTTGAAACTGATTTTATTTTTAAAATGCATAGTAAGCAACTTAGGACCTTGAGAAGATTGCTCTAGTTGTTACCAGCTGTTCAAGAACCTAATTAATGTAGGCAGTAACTCTTTCATACACTGAAAAAATGGGCATTTGGAAGTTAAAACAGTCTTTAGTGACTTTTTTTTCAGTGTGTGGCTTTATTTAGTAATGCTAATCTCGGTTGGCTTGTATTTATGCTAAAAGTGTATAAAAGTAATGGACCAGCAGTGTGGAGAACCAGATAATGAGAAGGAAAGCTTTTGCAACATTCACAAACAAAACAGGTTGTAATTTTTTTCATCACTTTGATTTAAACACTTTATTAAAATATAGGTTACTGTGGAATTAGTTTTCTCTGTGCATGTTGATGTTTACTTTCAATGGCTGTAATTTTACAGTTTACATGTTAAGTGCCTTTATAATGACTCCACTTTGTTCCTGGACACTTTTGTGTTTTCCTCAGGCCACCGTTAGTGGTCAGAAAGGAGAAAAAGGAGAACCTGCTGTCTTAGAACCTGTGAGTTACTTATTGCCTTTAAGACACTTTATAGAATCAGGCGTATTTGGTTTGGCTAATTTTGAAATATAAAATTAAAAAAAACTTTCACCTGGTAAAAGTAATAATTTATATTATGTTCTGGATTTTAAAGGAGCCAGTAAAAAGTATTTAATGTTAATGAAAGTCCACAAAGGTTTTGCTCCTAAAGATCTGCAAATCCACAAACATGTTTATTTTGTTTAATAATATACTGTATAAAAATATTTGTTTTGTTTTTTCTGTGCATTAATTTGTCACAGTATTTTTTTTTACTGTGATTATATTTCAAATTATTCTAATTCTTGGAGTACTGATTATTGAATTGATTTGGACATCCTTTTAATTCATTAAATTATTTATTGTCACATTGAGCATCTTAAGTTTATCATGCTGTTTCAGGGAATGCTGATTGAAGGTCCCCCAGGGCCTGAAGGACCTGCTGTAAGTAAATAACATTTATTTTTATATTTTTGTGGAAAAAAAAATTATTATTTTTTGATTGTGTTGTTCTTTGTATTCCTTAGTCACCAAGTTATTTTTCTTCCTTTCTCAGGGGCCTTCTGGACCTTCTGGCCCTTCAGGACCTCCTGGTTCTGTGGGTGACCCTGGAGAGAGGGTAATTTTTCCACCTTCTTTTATGAAGTGCATATTATGTGCATCAGCCATTCTGAAAAAAAAAAATCTGTAATTTAGATTTTCAAGAGTATCTGTCTTCTTTATAACTGTCTGCTTTGTCACTCCGTATTTTCATCCTGTAGGGTCCTCCTGGTAGGGCTGGTCTGCCTGGAGCTGATGGAGTTCCTGGACCTCCTGGAACCTCAGTCATGCTGCCTGTGAGTCACCCTTAACCTTTGACCCTTTCTTAGAAATAGATCGTTTCTGAATGAGAACAAATGTTTATGTTTGTTTTATTTAATGCATGTTTTTAAGATGATACACTGGCCCCTTATTACATTTAATTCTGTATTTTAGTACATATAGCTGTTCTATGAGTTTAAGCTATAAGTGAGCTTTTCTTTGATATACTGTATACATAATGACCACGCAAACACAAACTAGTAAGAAGAGTTTTTCAGCCACTGCTCATGAACAAAGTTACTTTTTGTTCTTTTTTAAAGTAGCGCAGGTTATAGTTTGAATTTGTTTCCATTTGTATATTATTTACTGAATTAGTCAGTGTCATTGGTTATCATTTTGTTTTCTTTTTGCAGTTCCGCTTTGGTCAGAGTGGAGGTGAAAAGGGTCCTGTTGTTTCTGCACAGGAAGCTCAGGCTGCAGCCATCTTGTCTCAGGCCAGGGTCAGTTATTACTTTTGTTTCACTTTTCGTTAGTTCTTCTGAAGAATTTGTGATGCTTTGTAGTTGCCCAAGTAGATGATAAATAAAATGTACACAGTTCTTCCCCTCTGCTGGTTTTTCATATTTACTTACCCCTGAAATTGTCCCAATACACTGAGACAGTTTGCCAAATAAACTGTCAAGTTATGCTAAACAAAATAAAATGTGACCTAAAAAAGAAATGAGTTGGATAAAATGTGCAGCTAATATTATAAAACTAGCAATAAATGAAGCATATTTGGGCTAGCAACATAGACATACAGCTAATGTAGAAAGAGAATATCCTTTTGCTAGATAATTCTAAAAAGTATATTGTAAACAGTTACATGTCTTAATCATTGTTGATTTTGACATTCTGCTTCCTCTAGATGGCGCTGAAAGGACCTCCTGGACCAATGGGATTTACTGGACGCCCTGGACCCATGGTATTATCTTAGCTGTCATTTGGACCTCTGTATGTTTTTATCACGAGCTTGTTGTGGTTAACTGTCACCACTGACAAATTTTAATCAGTTCCCTCATGAACACTTTTTTTGATAACTGTTTTCATTGTTCATTTTTTTACGTTGAATTTCTTAATCCCTAAGAAACATGTGGTGATGATATTTTCAGAAAGGGCATCTGGCATAAAACAGTTGCCACATCATTGTTGCAAGACCCCTGCAGAATGTAGCAGCTGAAAGTAAAAACAACAACAACATTGGTGATGATGATATTGTTTATTTTAGGGAGGTCCAGGAAGTTCTGGTTTAAAGGGAGAAAGTGGAGATCCTGGTCCCCAGGTAAATCAGTCACTTCATTAAACTTATCATTTGTCCCGTTATTTATTAGTCATTAAATCACACACATCTTTTTTGTTAGGGCCCTAGAGGACCCCAGGGTTTGTTGGGTCCTCCAGGCAAATCAGGAAGGAGAGTGAGTATAAACAGTTATTGATTTTTGTCAATATTTTATTTTTTGTGTTTTTTGCTTTGGTCCTGTTTCAGTCATCTTTTGGTCCTTTTTCAATTGTCTATTTTTTCCACGAATTACCTAACAACTATAGCTGAGGACTTTGAAAGTGACAGACTTTGTCACAGTATCACTTAATTATTTTTTTAAATTGCGCTTAACAGGGTCGTGCTGGTGCTGATGGTGCTAGAGGAATGCCAGGAGAGACTGGAGCCAAGGTAAAGTATTTTTTTCCCATCTTGTGGTATTTTATTTAATCTAAATGATCACTATTTGTTGAGTCAAAAATCCTAAAATAAGCATAAACGTCAAATTTATTTTTGTTTCTTAACCATCTTCTTCAAAGCAATAGTAGTATCACAAGTTTTTTTATTTGTCTCAGGGTGATCGTGGCTTTGATGGTCTTCCTGGTTTGCCTGGTGACAAAGGACACAGGGTAAGCCCAACAACAGTATTGTCAAACATCTTTTCTTTGTTTATTCGTGTAACATTATCATCATTTTTTTCTTTTACTCTTTTATTTTATCAGGGTGACCAAGGACCAATGGGACCACCAGGTTCTCAAGGAGAGGATGGAGAAAGGGTACACGCAGAACAGAAAAAAATCAACTGAAATCACATTGTGTCACTGTATCCGTCATTCATCTATGATATGATGTTTCTGTGTTATAGGGAGACGATGGAGACATTGGACCCAGAGGTCTCCCAGGTGAACCCGTGAGTGTTTCCTTGACAACCAAACAGATTTTACAACTCTCCAGAATGTCAGTTTTTGTCTAGGGATGCACGGTATTGGATTTTTGGCCAATATGCCGATATATTAAAACTTATTCGGCCGATAACCGATGGCAATACTGATATTTTATATACGTTCCTTTGTCAGAACATATCTCTCTTATTTAGGCTTATTTGATACAAAAATTGTGCAACAGCTGTAAGAGCTGGTGACATATATTCAGTAACAGCCATATGATTTGCATAACACTTTGACTAATATTAAATGAAAAGTGTTAAATGTTATTTATTAGCATTAGTCACCTGCGATGCTGTCACACTTGTGGAGGCTTGTTCCAGGTTCCAGCTGCAGTGTGGGATCCTCTGCACTCCTGTGCATGAAGGACAGCCTTTGTAAGATCAACGTTTTTGTCTATCCATTGTGCCGTAAGACTAATCATGCTAACGGGGCTAACCCTTGACGTCCAAGTGTCGGTGGTAAAACTCACCCAAGTGCTATCGGCTATTAGCTTCTCAATGACGGCTTGTAACTCGGGTAATGTTACGTCGAAAAAATAGCTCAGACTGCGGACGATGTAGTGATGTAGGCTCAACGTAATCCATAAATCTTTGGAATCCAACATCCTCACCAATGAAAAATAAAACTTCCACACCGCCAACATTTTGAATTTGGGTATGGCGCACGTGTCGTCATCACATTGTGCTGCCGCTGCAACGTCATCACGTTGTTGCTGCTGCCGCTGCAGGCAAAAACAGCGCCTTTTATATGGGCGAGTTATTTTACTGGAATGACCGATGTCCGATATTGAAATTTAACGTTAATATCGGCCAATACCAATACCATGCCGATAATATTGTGCATTTCTATTTTTGTCATTTACATTTAGTATGCAGACACCTTTTTTGTTGTTTTACCATAACATGCCGGTACTGTACGTGTCATTTTATGGTATGTATATTTGAAGTGTGGAGTATTTTTTTACAACCTCCTGTCTCTTAACATTTATTCCTGATTGGCAGACCACCTTTCACTGATTTAGTTCTTACTGCAGCTGTTTGTTTTGAACATCACATACTGGAGTTAATCTCATTTATTCCGTGTGTTCATCTGTTATTAAGCTTTGTCTTATCTTGGACTCATATCTATCTTGTTGTCCTTGTGTTTTTCTTCAGGGACCACGTGGTTTGCTTGGGCCTAAAGGTCCTCCTGGAATCGCTGGACCTCCTGTGAGTCAAAGCAGTTCCAAACTGCACTGTGGTATTTTATTTTAGCATGATTAAATTTTCCTTTTCTGACCACCCACAGCAACTCACTGTGGACTAGTTTAGCAACTGAACCAGTAATCTAAAAATGAGCACAGCTTTTATTTTTTATTTTTGTTTCACAACCGTATTTGGTAGAAAACATAGGTCCAGGTAGCAGAGTCTCAACTATAGGTCTAACACTCATATGCTGTATTTTTATCTAAAAGTGTTTAGTGTTTGCCGTAATAAGTTTTTTGTGTTTTGATTTAGTCTTTTTCTGTATATTGTAAAAGAACTAGCAGCATTTTCCTTATTTTTTCTTTTGTTTATTTAAAATCTGAAACATTAGTGGAGCAGTTGTTCATGCGTGCAGTTACTGTTTTTAATTATTGTCTGTTTGGTGAGTCTTATGTGCACTTTCTCCTCTTAGGGTGTACGAGGAAACGATGGACCTCACGGTCCCAAAGGAAACTTGGTCAGTAACGTTTACCATTCCATCATAAAAATATGTAGTTTTGATTCCTCAGATTATTTAGAACAAACAGTATCTGAACTATGTAGTCTGTATTTATGGATGTTTTTTCCTTCCTTACATGTCTTTCAGTCACAGTTTTATCTTTTTTCTGTCTCTCAGGGTCCCCAAGGTGAGCCAGGACCTCCTGGTCAGCAGGGAACCCCAGGAACTCAGGTGACCAAACCTATCTGTTATCCTGTATTTGTCTTTTTTGTATGCGCTAAAATCACAAGTATGTATTGGAGGTATTTATATAAATAATTATTCACTCTTTATGGTCACACAGTTTAGCTTTATTGCTTTTTACCCATTATCATTTGATTCATCTCTGCGTCATTTGTTCTCATTAATAAATAACCAGACATCAATACACCTTTATTAACATTTACAAGCAAATAAATATTACAATTATGATCAATAAAATTCTCTCACTGCATTATTATAATTCAACTTAGAGTTAAGAAATTTACACATCACTGTTATATGCATGTGTACACAAAGGTAAGAGAAAAGTATTAATGTTGAGTAAATTTGACAAGTCTTTATACACGTTTGTTTTTGCAGGGAATGCCAGGACCTCAGGGAGCTACTGGACCTCCAGGCGAGAAAGTAAAAAACCATGAATTATATAATATTTTGTAGATTACATAGTAGTAGATACTCAAGGGGATTTTAGATGGTGCGATTCTCTGAGATTAAAGCCACCCAACTTTTAGTTATGTGCTCTGATTTTTCACTAAATGTAACCTCTGGAGTCTTTTAATACCTGAGGATTATCTAAGAAATAAAATTAATTGTTTTATCTCCTATTTTTAGTATTAATTTAAATGTTAAATTAATGTAGAGCTAATTTCACAAGAAACTAGACAGATAAACTAATAGGATAACTTTGCAGCTTTTGTTTTCTTCACAGTGTAGCAATAACAGATTTTGATTTCAAAATTGGTAATATTTGTTTCACAACTCCAATATGAAGAGAATGACATAGTTGTTTTTGGAAATGTAACTTCTCAATTTAATCATAATGCATCAAAATACTTTACTCTGAGTTTGAAGACCTACAAACTGCTGCTATGTGTTATAGTGATATCTTAGAAGAAGCAAACAGGGTGGTGTCATATTTTAGATACAAGATGCTTGAAATAAAAACTTTTAAGGGGCCCTTAAAAATAATTCATAATATATTTAATTCATGACCACCTTGTCTTGTTTTCTAGGGTCCCACTGGAAAACCAGGTTTGCCAGGGATGCCTGGAGCTGATGGCCCTCCCGTAAGTTTGTCTTTATTAAACTAAAAGATACAGTTTTAAAATAATAAAATAGCTTTTATCAGTACTGCACATCGTTCCTGAGACTTGAGTTCATGGTTTTCTATTTTCAGGGTCACCCAGGAAAGGAGGGGCCTTCTGGCACTAAAGGAAACTTGGTAAGATCACAGCAATATTCTTTATTTCTTCTTGAGGTTAAATTAAAAATTTATCTAAATATCTGCACAAATTCAACCCACCAAGTTATTATTCAGTAAAGAGGAAGTACAATATATCTAAAAGAGTTTTATGAAACTGTATATTTAGCTAATAAAGTTATCCTAAGTATAATTTTATATCTTATGTCTGTTTCTAATATATTTGTATGCTTTTACTTGTGTCTTGCACTTTAACTTCATCTCCGTACCTTTGATCTTCTCCAGGGTCCTAACGGGCCTCAGGGAGCTATTGGCTATCCTGGGCCTCGTGGCGTCAAGGTCAGTACACTGAATGTATTAAAAAATTATCAAGGTGGTTGTAGAAAGCAACAAATATTATTTTTTCAGAATATGAAAGTATTTTACAATTACTGTTCTTTTTTTATTTGGGGTGGTGGGGGTTAAACTGCATGTCTTTGTAGACTGAACAAAAGGTTTTTGTGTTAATTAATTATTTTGTATATAGGAGTATTGATGATGTAGTTCCTTTATTTCAGGGAGAGCAAGGAATCCGTGGGCTAAAAGGTCACAAAGGAGAGAAGGTAACTCATTCATTGCAGTTTAATGCCTCAGACACTGGTAATGATGATAATGTTTGGTTGACATATGATAGCAATTTGTTTACGAAGATACAAGATGCATGCATTTGTTTTATCTTGTTTTTCTATGCCTTAGGGAGAAGATGGTTTCCCAGGAATTAAGGGCGATTTTGGCATCAAGGGAGAAAGGGTAAATATAATTGCAAATTAATTGATTGGTTAGTTGACTGTAACACAAATTATGATGAATAGACTTGTGTGTATGCACTGACTATTATTTTTGATGACTTGTTATGCTTCTTCCTGGTAGGGTGAGATTGGAGTAACAGGGCCCAGAGGAGAGGACGGTCCAGAGGGGCCAAAGGGTCGAGTTGGACCTCCTGGTGAGCTTGGACCACTTGGGCTTGCTGGGGAGAAGGTATGACCTGTTCAGAGAACAATTGTTTGCCCTCTAAAGGATGAATGTGACTTGAATATTATATATTTCACAATTTACATAGTTCTAAATGTGCTTCTGTTATGTTGAATGGCACACACGTTTTATTTTCTTATGAAATATCTTCTTGTGTTTTGTAAATATTAGTTGATGCACCATACTAAACAATAGATTATGCCTTATATTACTGCAAAATACAATTGTACAACTACAACGCACCTAGGAATAAATCTAGCATGTTTTAACATTGTACAGTAATAACATATTTTTGTGTGTAACAGGTCGTCAAGCAAAACTACCGGTAGTTGTTATTAATGACGCCAATGCTGTGTTTTACAGGGTAAACTAGGCGTTCCTGGACTTCCTGGATATCCTGGAAGGCAAGGACCCAAGGTAAAATATGTTACATGATTTATGAACAAAATGTTTTTTACATGACTGAAAAACTTAAGTCTTCTATTTGTTTGGGTTTTTTTAGGGATCTCTCGGATTCCCTGGATTTCCTGGTTCTAATGGAGAGAAGGGAACAAGAGTAAGCTGCTAGTGTGATGAAAGGCTTCGCTTTACTGTGGTCAAGCTAAGATTAGCTACACAGAGGAACTAAGATGGGAACTGTAGATTAAGCCATGTAGAGAATTTAAATGTTTATTTCACTTACGTTTATTTTAACTTTTTTGTTTGTTTGTTTTAAATCAGGGTGTTTCTGGAAAACAAGGACCAAGAGGACAAAGAGGACCAACGGTACTTTTTCATTCATTCATTTTGTAAAAGCAGCTCCTTTCTGTCATTTTGACCAATCAAGATATTAAATGTAACTAAAGAGAGGCTATAAAAGTTTTTTTTTTAATTGTTTTTAGCCAGTTTGAACTCTGAACTCATTCAGCATCTCTGCTGAATAATGCAGCCTTTAGAGGTTTAACCACTGGGGGTCAGCAGAGATAAGAGTTTGTCATGGTGATTAGCTTTTCTTAATAAAATAATTTAATAACATTTGATTTGTTTTTGCCCATCAGGGCCCCAGAGGACAGAGAGGACCAAGAGGATCAACTGGGAAATCAGGAGCAAAGGTTTGTCTTAGTATTTATATCCAGCCGCTTCTGAAGAACTTTGGTCATACAAATGCTTTTCTATTGTCAACAAACTAATGGCAATGTTCATAATTTATTATTGGACTCAGATTCTCAAAGCTTGAATTTTATTTTCAATATGTAAGATATACTATATTTAAATTTATTAATTTTCTTTATTTTTGCCTTAAAATATCCTAGAACTGGATCAAAGTCCCGTACATCCCAAATCAACATTAAGAAAGTTATTTTTGATAGATGGTATAATTATTTTTAATGTATTGTTTTCTGTTAGGGAACATCTGGAAGTGACGGGCCCCCAGGACCTCCTGGAGAGAGAGTGAGTTCTCATTTGTCACAACAGTAAACTACACAAGCTTTTTTATGAGCTTCTGTTTTTGTACGAGTCTGTATAAACAATTATGAGATTTTTAATTTCACTCCAAGTTTTATATTCTCATTATATCATATGATGTGATTTCACCAGGGATTACCCGGACCTCAGGGAGCCAATGGTTTCCCCGGGCCAAAGGGACCACCTGTAAGAAAGTGTTTTGATTTTTACTTCTTAGCTTTTAATGGGATTCGTATTTTCTTCTATCCTTGTCTCGTAATGCTTCTTGGGTTTTAAAAAAGCTTTTGTTTTCAAACGTTTTAATTGATATGTTACTAATATGTTAAAATAACTTTACAGGGACCACCAGGAAAGGATGGACTGCCTGGACATCCTGGACAGAGAGGAGAAGTTGTAAGTTTGATTTTGTTGTTTGTGTTTTGGGTTATATTGAGGTTTGTTCAGTCAACTTCAGTTATGGATCCAAGGAAGTGTTAGATGTTAAACACAGTCAGTTGTGTAAAGTGTTTCAGTTGAACTGAATCAGTTTTAGTGAAACTGATGACGGTTATAAGCTGAAATGTTTTTGAGGGATGCATCACAAGCATCATGATGCATTTCAGCAGCCAAGTGTGTTTGGTATTTTGTGGATTATCTGTTGACTTGAGTTTTTCTCTAACAGGGTTTCCAAGGTAAAATGGGTCCACCTGGGCCTCCTGGAGTCGTTGGACCACAGGTGGGTTGATTCATCGTGGTAAACATTTTCTGGTTACCGAAACTTTCAGTTTCATCTTTCACAATTGTTCTAGCAATGCAGTCTTTCAATATTTTTACCTTCTTCTCTGCACCTTCAGGCCATATCTTATTTCTTTGGCACTTTTATTTCTTTTTAATTGTTTGTAAGTGACTGCCCAATCTTCCTCCGTCCTCCCAGGGTCCATCAGGAGAAACAGGTCCTATGGGCGAACGTGGCCATCCTGGACAACCTGGTCCACCAGGAGAGCAGGGACTTCCTGGTCCTTCAGGGAAAGAGGGTACCAAGGGAGATCCTGGACCTCCAGGAGGTCCTGGAAAAGATGGGCCCCCAGGTCTGAGAGGTTTCCCTGGAGAGAGAGGACTTCCTGGAACCCCTGTGAGTATATCTAAGACACACAACACCAACTTTTAACAATGTTTGTTAAAAACAGGATCTATAGATGTTTTAATATGTTATATCATATTCTACAAAAAGAAGACAGCATAATAGTTAAACAATTCCACTGTGGGTTTCAAAAATATTCCCAGACAAGCCAGGCTTCATCCTTAACAAAGCATCCAATCCCTGCACAGTCCGTCCATTATCTTTTTACACGCTTCTTCCTTTTTGGGTCATGGTGGTCACTGGTGCCCATGTCCATCTATCACTGTGTGAGAGGCAGGGGACACCTTAAATAGGTCTTAAGTCCAACACGGGGCCATCCCTTCACAATCATATTATTAAAGTTTGATAATCTATCATGATGAAGGATCATTTCATCCATCAGACTCTAATTTTGAACAGTGATGCATAAAATATGACAACTTAGATTAATTTTGTAGTAACACAGAATATGAGAAGAACTGTAGGTATGGTAGAGGTGCAGGTGAATAGCCAAACAAAAAGAAGGGCACTGACTTACATATTTAAAGCACTGAATGAAATAAAGATGTTCAAGCTATTGTACATTTTTGATTGTTTGCTTTCTTTTTTTAATGAAATGTTATTTTGATCAAGAGATTAGCTTTTAGGACTTTTCTACTTCTTCTGTTTTCAATATTACTAACAAAAATAATTAATATAGTAGTAGCAGTAGTAGTAGAAGCAGTAGTAGTAGAAGCAGTAGTAGTAGTAGTGGTGGTAGTAGTAGAAGCAGTAGTAGTAGAAGCAGTAGTAGTAATAGTAGTAGTAGTAGTAGTAGTAGTAGTAACAGTGGTAGTAGTAGTAGTAGTAACAGTGGTAGTAGCAGTAGTAGTAGTAACATTGGTAGTCTGACATGAGAAACTGGTTTGACACTTTTTAATGTTTATTTTCAGGGTGGTGGAGGACTAAAGGGAAGTGAAGGACCTGCTGGACCTCCTGGACCTGCTGTATGTTTTAAACCATCTCTGTTTTTATTTATTTCATTTATAATATTTACCAAAACATATGCAGATGTTTAAATTTTAACTTTTTTAGTACAGTTTTGTGGACTGTTTCAACAAGTGATAATACAAAGTATTATTACAGTACTCATCTAATCAACATCTACTTTTGATATAATGGTTTTATGCACTTTTTTAGGGTTCACCTGGTGAGAGAGGGACTGCTGGAACTGCTGGACCTGTGGGACCTCCTGGCAGACCGGGTCCTCAAGGGCCACCTGGTCCAGCTGGAGAGAAGGGAGTTCCTGTGAGTATCTGAAAGTTGTTGTCAAATTTGTCTTAACACACTTTTGACATGAGATTAAATCTTGTTAAATGGTTTTAGCTAATTGACGAAAATAACTTCACATCTTCCCTTTTTCCTCTTTCTCCTGTTAAGGGTGAAAAAGGCCCCATTGGCCCAGCAGGTCGCGATGGAGTTCAGGGTCCAGTGGGTCTGCCTGGCCCTGCTGGACCACCTGGAGTACCTGGAGAGGATGGAGATAAGGTCAGTAACTCCATATGACAGTCCAAACACTAAATTTACTATTTTACTCTCATCAGACTTGATTGTTTCATATCTATAGTTGATGCATAACTGGAATTTAGTTTATACTTATTCTAAATAAAATAATAATAATTTAGTCTATGAGTCATATATTTATTATCCTCCTGAAGAAAGAAGTTGCTACAGAATTGTCAAATAAAGATCTAATAAATCAAAATGCAGCCAACATTTTCATGGCTTTGGTTTTAAACTCAAACTGGGTGTTTTTGTGGTTTCAGGGTGAAGTTGGAGAACATGGTCAGAAGGGCGCCAAAGGAGGAAAAGGAGAGCATGTGAG
>JAVCKU010000139.1:2034653-2045663 GCA_032273985.1 Hypsolebias coamazonicus | reverse complement strand
ATTTGTTGGCTGACATTATAGCAACAGTGTTTCTGAGCTGAACATTAACTTTAAAAATGTTCAAATCAGCTTTATTTAAATATTTTCGCCACGCGGCGACGTGCACGCGCATCCATCCGCAGACCTCACAGCAGGTCTGTTGTGCCACTTTCTGCAAAGTTCATAAATCATGTCACAGACGCTTTAAAGGAAACAACTCAGTCCCAAAGTCTAGACTCTAAACTAGTGAGGATGATTATTTTCAGTTGTCACCTGAGCCATTATTACCTTTTTTTGTTTCTACCCTCAAAAATATAAATCTCTGTAACTGCTTCACAAAGGTAAGAACAAATTTAACAAAGGATGTGAAAAACTCTGAAGTACTCGAAGTTTCTGGTTTTATAATCAGGCTAAAATCAAATATGTTCTAGTTAGAGCAGAATTACACATTTCATCAAACTTCAGTATAACTTGATTAAAACTTTCAAAATTAAAAATACATTTTGTGTTTTTGTATTTAGTCTTAGAAACAAGTTTTCCTTTTAAAGGTTTTTTTTTTAATGTGAAAATGTATTTCACTCTCTGATGTCTGTGCTCCCCAACATTTATATTAATGCAAACTAATAAATGTAATTGGAGATGACATCATCTTTCACAGGGAGATCCAGGTGCAGTCGGGCCCCCAGGAAAGACCGGGCCTGTTGGTCCACAGGGTCAACCAGGAAAACCAGGAACAGAAGGTCTGAGAGGACTTCCAGGATCAGTGGTGAGTTCTGTACAGATAAATCCAGTTACTACACCTCAGGAAGCAGGTGTGTTGGAGACTACCTACTGAACATGCTTCACTGTTTCAGGGGGAGCAAGGAGCTCCAGGACCTGCTGGACAAAATGGACCACCTGGACCTATCGTAAGACACTTTTAACTCTAAACCTTGATTTACAGTTTGATTGGTTTCTTCAATTGTCCATATTTTTCATCTCCACCACCTCTCCCCTCGTATCCAGGGGCCTCCTGGTTTGGCTGGCCTGCGTGGAGATCCTGGTGCAAAGGGTGAGAAGGGACACCAAGGTCTTATCGGTCTGATTGGACCTCCAGGAGAGCAGGGAGAAAAGGGAGACCGGGGTCTGCCTGGGCCTCATGGATCCACCGGTCCCAAGGGAGAACCTGTAAGTTTAGTTTGTCATCAACAGGAGCTCGACCAGCATTGGTCCAACACTTTATGAATTTATTTTCATGTTTTGTTACAGGGGATGGTTGGAGGAACTGGACCCATCGGCCCTGCTGGTCCTCCTGGCCTTCCTGTAAGTTCCTCCACTATCTTGTCCCAGAAATATTTCTGTTTTTATATGGCCATCTAATTATCATTTACAATGATTTAAAATGTTAATCTTGCGTTTTTCAGGGTCCTCAAGGTGTCAAAGGAGCAAAGGGTTCATCTGTAAGTAAACAATACTTTTATACTTTACTACAAAAAGGAGGCAGTATTTTATTTTATAAATACACATAATTCCTTCTAAATAAAATTCCATTTCTCTTATTAGGGAGGAGCTGGTCCAAAGGGAGAAAAAGGTTCAACGGGACCTGCTGGACCTCCTGTAAGTTCCTTAAAAAACTAAAAAATTAAATTAATTTATTTACTCGTTACATCAATGAATTAAAATATAAACTTCTGTCTTAGGGCCCGCCTGGTGAGGTGATTCAGCCTCTGCCCATCCAGAGAAGTCCCAAGTCCAAACGCTCCATTGATGCCAGCCAGCTCCTGCCGGAGTTCGACCCCGACATGCCGGCATCTGACGCCGCCGGCACCGAGTTCCTGATGGGCAGCGAAGGCATGGAGGAGATCTTCGGCTCCCTCGACTCACTTCGACAGGAGATCGAGACCATGCGTTTCCCTCTGGGCACCCAGGAGAGCCCAGCCCGGACCTGCCAAGACCTGCACCTCAGCCAGCCAGACCTTAAAGATGGTACAGAACACGATCCAAACATTTACATTTATTCACCCGTTAGGCTTTAAAAACGTTTGATTACTGCAAAACCTGCAAGCATCAAATTAAAAGTTGATCCCTAAAATCTGAAAACACAAACAAGATCCACAAACAGACTGACTAGAGTTTTACAGGTTTTTCAATCCAACTTTCCTTCTACAGGAGAGTACTGGATTGACCCGAACCAGGGCTGCTCCAGAGATGCCTTCAAGGTCCTCTGTAATTTCACTACAGGAGAGACGTGCCTGTACCCCAGAGCAGGCATCGACACGGTCAGTCCAAACAACCAAGTACAGTTTTATTTCCTGTAAAGTTACTGACAACATGAAGATGTTTGAAAACATCCTGTTTGTGAAAAAAGGGTAAATTAATCATTTAGCTTTAAAATAAAACTGATGTGATTTAATAAGAATCAGGCCTAGATCGGTGTAGAATTAATGGTTTTCTAAAACAAGTTGTTTTAATGTTTTGCTCTAAATAATTTGTCGTGTGGATCTTGTGACGTCAGGTAAAACTGAGCTCCTGGGACAAAGAGACTCCAGGATCGTGGTACAGTCAGTTCACCACTGGCAGTAAGGTCAGTAACTCTTCTCATAAATATAGTTCAAGTTCTTCACTTTTCTTAGTTGCAACACATTTTGTAACTTTATCTCCTTAATGTCACTTTTTCACCTCCTTCTTGTTTTACCTCCTCTTTTATCTGCTCACCCTCTCAGTTCTCCTATGTGGACTCTAACGGTGAGCCCGTGGGCGTGGTCCAGCTGGGCTTCCTGCGCCTCCTGAGCGTCCAGGCCCGACAGAACCTCACCTACCACTGCCACCGCTCGGTGGCCTGGGCTGACCGAAGCGCAAAGAACAACCACAAGAGGGCGCTGCACTTCAGAGGAGCCAACGACGAAGAGCTGAGCTACGAGACCAACCCTTACATCAAAGCTCTGATCGACGGCTGCTCCGTGAGTCCACGACTTCTAGGTCCGCCGTGTGACCGAGTTTCACCTGTCACTGACGTGTGTGTGTGTGTGTGTTTTACAGTATCGTAAAGGCTTTGACAGGACGGTCCTGGAGATCAACTCACCACAGGTGGAGCACCTTCCTCTGCTGGACATCAAGGTGTCAGACTTTGGGGAGAGCAACCAGCAGTTTGGGTTTGAAGTGGGACCTGTCTGTTTCCAAGGCTGAACACACACAGACACACACTTTATTCATCGAGCAAACACACACACACACACGACACACATGCAGGCTCAGTAATTTGTAAATTAACTTGTAAATGATAACACACAGACACACTTAGAGTTATTTTGTGAGACAACACACACTCACGCCTCGGAGAAGCAACATCCTCCCAGCAGCGAATGGACTTAAAGGTCAAGAGGAAAAATTAAAAACTTGTGAAGAGGAGAACACCGACTGGGAGCAACAGTGAGGACGGAGAAATAAAAACAAACGTGAACTTATTTTTTTGTAATAAAACGATCATTTTAGGAGCCTGAAGCCCCTCGTCTCCACCCCCCCCCCCCATCTCTCTCCCCTCCGCTGACACCTTTCTCCACTCGTACCTCCTGCTCCACCTCCCCCTCTTCTCTAAAAAACGGTCACTGACGTGTTTAAATCCTGGATAAAGCTGCAACATGATCAACAGTCAGGTGTATAAATCTGGAAGAATAAAGTTTTCTACTGTTTTAATTTAGTTAAATTATTTATTTTGGTTCACAGCTTTAACGTCTGGTGGATCTTCTCTTTTGTCTTTAACACTAGAAAGTTACAAATCTTTGAAACTGAGTTTTATTCATTAAGCAAATTTGAATTAAATCCTAAATGTTAGCTAAAACACCCACTGACCTGTTAGTCATGTTGCTCAGAGTAACGTTCACCTCACGTCCTGTCAAACCTAAAGGAACAAAAAAAAAGCCACCAGTTTCTACCAGAGCCCAAACAGGGGACGGACCACCTGAAACCAGCAGGGTGTCTCATCTAAATCATCTTTACTGTCTTCAGCCGTCTTTTTCTTTTCAGTGAAGTTCTTTTATTTCTGTTGTCTAAAATGTGATTTAAAGCTCAAGCTGAGAATTAAAACTTTTATGTGTTTTTTTTAACTCTGCCATTTTTTTTCTCACTTTGAAAGTGGAGAATCCTTTGGGATTGTTCCTTTTTTTTTTTTTGCGTTGGACAAACAGAAGAGATGAGATTAAAACCGTTATTTGTTTAAGCTGTGCTCTAAATCACTCTCGTCACCTGCTGATATAAATTTATTGATCTAAATGTCCAGCAGACACCACTGCAGTATTTCTTGAAACTTTTTTCTGTGTATTTTAAAACTCCTTTTGTTCTGCAGCGGTGAATAAAATGCACACTTTACTGAATGAAACTGTGTGGCACGGTGCTACTTCTACAAAACGGACGATTTTTAGTCTCTTTACAATTTAACAAAGCTTCTTACTAGGGAAATGTGCATTACAATACATTTGTACAGAAATAGTGATATTCTATTGTATTTATTTAAAACAAACAGGGTGCTTTGAGATTAAAATAAGAACGTACATTTACTTCTAGCTGATGTGGTGTGTTTGACTGAAGCAATCGATTTAAATGTTATAAACTCGCAGTCGGCTCCAGCTTCTGTTCACACCCTGACCAAACGCCTTTTGTACAACCAAAGAATCTGTGGCCGTGTCTTATTGTAACTTCCCTTTTTCTAGTGTTTTCATAATCTGTGCTGTTAAAGTTTGTTCCACTGTGATGATTAAATGGTGACACTCCAGTTCTGTCACGGTTCTGTTTCCTTGCAGTTTGGCTCTGCGTGTTTTGGTGTCGGGTTGTTGCTTTACAGAGACCGAGGCTCTAAATTTACTGAACAAAACCTTAATTTAAGTTAAATTTCAGAGAGCACTTCAGGGGGGAGAGAGGTTGCGAGCTGGAGGGGATAAACATTTGTCAGCTGAGATGGAGTGAAAACCGATTCCTGAATTTATGGGATGATTTTATAACAAAGTTCTGGTTTTGTTTATTTGTATTTCTTCTAATTTAGTGACGAACCAGGCAGGGACAGTCAAATCCCAAAACAAAACAAGAACTCCTCCTGCAGAGAGAAAGACCTCAACTATTTGTTTTACTGTGTTGAAGACGTTTCAACATAAAGAAAATGGTGCTGAAAAGAGAAATAAGTATTTTATGATGTCTGTAAGTAATTTTATGAAAAACTCTTGTTTCTGTAATATATAATCTTTTTAAAAAGAGCTGACTGACTCTTGTTTTTCTTCACTGTGGCAGCCGTCTCTAATGTCCACATGATGCTGTTTTCACGTGTAACCATGGAAACCAACAGGAAGAACAAGAACAAACTTCTTGCGATAAGTAGAAAAGGGGTTCCAGTACTTGTAAAAGAACAAAAAAGTTCCCAAAAGAAAATGCTTTTGTTTGAGTTTGTATAAAAAATTATGTAAAATGTATTTTACATGAAAAACATGTTAAATGTTAGACTAACCTGGTAGTCATCTGCTGCTATCTTTCTGCCATGTAAAATAAAATCTTGTTTTTTTTTTAATATTTTTACAGAAACTCAGAGGCCACGTGATTTTTTTTTTAAAGTACAATCCCCTTTTTTAATTAAAACAGGAAGCCTCGCTTGCAGCTAAAAGAAGTCTACCTGAAGTATTAAAATATCACCTGAAGTATGTGAGACAGCAGAGCATCTTCAGGGAACATTTTTAATTGGGTTAATGTTTAATTAAACTTTATGATCACTTCAGCATCTCAAACTAAATATTTTTTAAAGTTAACTACTGTTAGAGAACTCTTTACCTTCATAAATTGTGAAATGGCGCCATCTGGTGGTCATTCTGAAATTCTCCTCTGGATTTCGCTTGTTGGTGCTGAGAAATAAAAATAAAACAGAGGCAGTAAAGTTATTAAAGCTTTAAAACGACATTCTGTGAATAATTAAGATAAATATAAACTTTAAAACCACAAATTCAATTCGTTTACCTTTGATCACAAGTAAAGATCTTTAAATAAATTAAAACTTTGATATTTTGCAGCAGCTCTTGAGCAACAGAAAATGACCGCAGCTGCCTCTTAGTAACATATTGACGTGTTAGACCTTTGAGACAACGAACATTGTTTCCTAATCCTCACCCTCCAACATCAGTTAATCTTTAACTTGTATGAACACGTCTGTCAGGACGTTAAAAAATACAAACTTTTCTTGGACATAAAGCGAATCAGTTTAATTTTTCACCTGTTTAATCTGAAGATGAAGAAATCACAGCTTCAAACTTTAAATTGGTTTAACAATCAACCTCTGATGGAGTCAAGCTGTAAAGAGATAACTAATACAGTATAATTAAAACTGTTCACATCAGTCTGAACAATCTTTACGAGCATAAATTTCAGCTGCTCTCAAATGCTGAAGTTATGGAAAATGTTTACTTACCAAGACGCGACGTAAATTATTTAATAAAACTATCTTAATACTTTAAAATGAACAAATTCTCCATTCAAGTGTTTATTAGTACAAAAATACACATGTACACAATAAGATTAGCTAAATATGATTTAACATCCTCTTGATTAAATAGCTCCTGCAGATAAATTGCAATAATTTTTGTCATAATTATGAGAAAATCGGCCTCCAGACGAGGTTCATCAGAGCAACGTGAGGCTGTTTTAACCCATGAAAAGTCCACCTGACAAAGAAAGGAGACGTTTTATTGAGATTTATTTAGTTAAAACAGTAAAAAAAATCAAAGTTTTCTAAGTGAACGCACCCGTCACTTCGATGCTGGCTCCTGTGATGTACTGAGAATCATCTGAAGCTAAGAAGGCACAAACATCTGCCACCTCTGAAAAACAAACAATCCACTCACACCAGATTATTCCTCTCCGTGCAACAACTACATCATTTTAAATTGTTTTCATTAATATGAGACATCTGGTAGTTTCATTAAGTTCTGACATCCTGAGTGAAACATCTGGACTGACCTTCAGGTTCACCCATTCTTCCCAGAGGCACCAGAGGTAAAACCTGAAACACAACAAGACACATTTTATGAAGATCTAAGTTTTGTTTGAAGATCAGGAACACAGATGTTTGTGAGTTAAAATAAATAATAAACCTTGTTGATAACTTTCTCAGGTACTTTCTCCGTCATTGGAGTCGATATGAAACCAGGCAGCACGCAGTTACAACGGATCCCGTACCTGAGCGGAGACAAATAAGAATAAAATTTAAACCTTTTTTTAAAATAAACTGTTTGAGCGCTCGGTCTGTTTCTTCTCACCTGCTGAGCTCTTTAGCGGCCGTCCTGGTTAAACTTTCAACTCCAGCTTTAGAAGCGCTGTAGTTCACCTGCCCCATGTTTCCCACCTGCAGACGTCACCCACAACGAATAAAATCAAACTTATATACGTAGACTTTGGGATTTAAAATGGTCTTTGTGTTAATTAAAACATTTAAGATTGACCTTTTTATTCCCGGCTGGTCCCGTCTTTAGAGAAGAACTCACATTTTATCAATCGTTTTTACGCCGGCTGCCCTTCCTGACACAACCACAGACCTCCGAGCTGCCACAGCCAGAGAGCTGCCATCCAGTGCACCCAGGGGAGCAGATGTGGGGGTTTAAGAGCCTTGCTCAAGGGCCCAGGGTGGGGCGAACGAGGGTGGAGGCAGGTGAGGATGCTCCCACATTTTGATGTTACGGTCAGCATTTGTAAAGTCAGATTTGTGACCAGTGATTTTCCAATCACAAGTTTGCTTCTTTGACCTCTGCACCTCCGCTCCCCCACTTAAAATCAACTAATTTATTTGTTGTAATTATCACTGATTGGTCTGCTTGATATAAAAAAAAATCCTTAAATAGTGACGTACGGACATTTCTCACCTTTCCTAAGATGCTGCCCACAGTGATGATGGATCCTTTAGGAGCTCCACAGGAAACCAGAGCCTGAGCCACAGCCTGAGTGACTAAAAATGAACCCTGGGGAAATAAATAAGTTTATTCTTATCTCTCGTACAATTTTAGGATTTTACGTTTTTCTGCACAACTTTCAGAATGCAGCAGGAATGTTTTACCTCTGGACTTTTGTGATTTTTAGTTTTTTTAATTACCCAGGAAAAATACATCTACCTTGTTCTATTTGTGTTTGTGGAAAACAATATTTGTTCTTTGCTGTTAAAATAAGTTTTATCATGAACTGTTTGGAGTTTATTTAGTTAAGACCTCATTTAGTGAGGGAGATGACACATCTGCTACCTTCAGGTTGACCTGGACGACTCGGTCAAACTTCTCCTCCTCCATGTTGAGCAGGAAGTCGTCCTGAGTGATGCCTGCTGCGGTCACACACACCGAGGGGGGCTGGAAGTACTGAGTCTGCAGAGGGACGCACAGATGTTTAAAAAAAGAAGAAGAAACCCTGCAGGATTCCAGCTGTTTTTCACACCTGTATACTCGTCACCAGCTTCTTCACACTCTCCTTCGACGAGACGTCCACCACAGCCGCCATGTGGACCTGCCCTCTCAGGTTATTCCTAAGACTTCCCATCGTCTCAGTAGCTGATTCCTCACTGATGTCAGCGACCACCACTGAGGCTCCTTCAGAGGCCAAACGCTGACACACCGCCCGCCCGATCCCACTGCCCCCACCTGGGAACAGTAAAGACAAACAGGAAACAACGCTGAGGAAGAATGATGGACAAACGCTGCAGCTCCGAGCCTTAACGGCTCACTGAACCCAGAGAAAAGAGTGTGTGTTGATTATAAAAATAAAAATAAAACATTGAAGAGGACAAACTGGAACTGGGTTCATCTTGTAGAAGGGCTTGTGCTCAGATTAATCTTACAGAACTACAGTTGTCATCAGAATCAAAATGGACGCAGAACTGAGGCAAAGTAACTAGAACCAACTTTGATTTGATTATTGATTACGATTACCGTAACTGTACGATTATAAGTCAATAAACTGGCTCTCTTCCTACAGTTTTATTTCTTCTAAAGTAATTATTCAAACAGTGCCATCATTTTATACTTTCCTCAAAATGAGTGTTAAAATAGATCTTGAATGAATTTCATAAAAGCAAATGACACAGAAGGATGCTTTATAATCTATAATAGGGTTAATTAATTAGGGCTTCATTAACTAGAGTATGTGATTTTATGTTCGTTTTTAAATATTGCAGATCCCTTTGATTCATGCTCACTAATCATGAACAACATTTGATCTGATAAAAAAAAGAGTTTAAACTTTAAAATGGTTCCAACTTCACCAAACTTTTTACGCGAACTCGAAGTTTCACGTTTTGAATGAAAATGCTCGTTTCTCTTTAGATGAACTGAACAAACGTTAACTTAAATTAACACAAAGTTGAAATGCCAAACTAAAACTAGAACTAAACTGCACGGTGAGCAGCGCACAGTAAAATGTGAACGATAAAATATAAACTAACCAGTGACAAGGGTCAACCTGGACAGGAGTCTCGCAGTGGCCGCCATGATGGTTCTGTGTTGTTGCAGTTTCTGATTTGTCCACTAGAGGGCGACTGTTGATACACTTTACATTTTTAAAAGAGTTTACAGGTAACTACAGTATTTCTAAACTAAGACAAAACTCACATTAAACAGTGGTGAAAATTATAAACTTATAACTCAGACAATGTTTAAATTTAGGCTGATGATCCTCCTGTTTGATACGTCTATACAAACAGGAAGTCTAAAATATTTTTGTATTCTGCAAGCATGAGAAGTTAAGTGGTCTTAAATAAATGTGAAATTGGTCCCTGATAATCTTGCTTTAAAATATTTTATTTTGAAAGCGCCTGCAGGAAGTAGTACTACGAATGTCTTTTTCTAACTTTACTGAGCAGCGAAATTCCTAATTGTGACCACAAGAGGGCGACAAACGCCCGATTCGATCTGATTTTTTGAGAAGCGTTCCACTTTTTTTGCACTAAAGAATTACTAGAACAGTTTTTTTGTTTGTTTGTTTGTTTGTTTGTTTGTTTGTTTGTTTTTAATCTAAATCTATATCTTTAAAATAATAGTGCATGGTACAATAAATATTGTACGCACAATATTCTAATTACCTTATCAACATGTATTGTTTTGACAAAACAGATATGATTTTACATCAGAATATCATGAAAAATGCGTTGATATAGTTATTACATGAATCAGTAACAAAATAAACTGATGTTATGGCATGTTGCCACTAATGTACGGACATTTCTCATCTTTCCTAAGATGCTGCTCACAGTAATTTAGGAGCTCCACAGGAAGCAGAGCCTCACAGCCAAAGTGTGACTAAAAATGAACCCCGGGGAAACAAAGAAATAAAGTAATTTAAGTCTGGTCTCAGTCAATAAACCGGCTCTCTTCCTAATCTACAGTTTTGTTTTATTTCTTCTATAGTCACTTTTCAAACAGTGTCATCATTTTATACTTTCATCAGACCGTGTCTTAAAATAAATCTTGACTAAATTTTCCTAAAGCAAATGACACAAAAGATTGCTGTGGCTTTATAATCTGTAATAGGGTTAATTATTTAGGGCTTGATTAACTGGAGTAAAAGCTAATATATGTGATTTTTATGTCTGTCCTTAAATATTGTAGATCCCTTTGTTTAATGCTCACTAGTTATAATAATATGTGCTAAGAGGGTAAACTTTAAGTTGTGATGGTCCCCATCTCACCAAACTTTTTTACAAGCCAGGTGAACTCCAAATTTCCCATTTTGAATGAAAATGCTTGTTTCCCTTTAACTGAACTGAGCAAACTTAAATTAACACAACGTTAAAATGCCAAACGAAAACTAGAAATAAAGTGCACGTTGAACAGCACACAGTAAAATGTGAACAATAAAATATAAACTAACCAGTGACCTGGACAGGAGTCTAGCAGTGGCCGCCATGATGGCTCTGTGTTGTTGCAGTTTCTGATTTGTCCACTAAAGGGCGACTGTTGATACATTTTACGTTTTTAAAGCGTCTGTGACATGATTTATGAACTTTGCAGAAAGTGGCACAACATAAATATCTTTTGTCATTCAACTATG
>JAVCKU010000139.1:2002126-2016380 GCA_032273985.1 Hypsolebias coamazonicus | reverse complement strand
TATTTGTAACAGAAGATGTTTCGCTCCTCATCCGACAATTGGATGAGGAGAGAAACATCTTCTGTTACAAATAAAGTCCAGCTGTTTTTGTATTGAACTTTTTTTAAATTTGTCATGTCCTGGATGACTGAATCTTCACCAGCACATTTAGGATAAGAACAATAATAAACGTCATACAAGTACAAGTGACTTTCACACCAGCTTCGGTGCTCGAGCCTTTGTTATTTTATCACAAATCAAAAGTTTTAAAGTTATCACTTTTACTGTTTTGTACATCAATCCTAATTAAGAGAGTTCAAACAAATGTTTCATTAAGGTTAGATTGAGAGGTCGCTGGTTCAAATACCCTGAAGGTTACACCAAAATTTGGGTGGGAATGCTGTGCCACATCTGCCTCCACCCTCATTTGCCCCACTGTAGGCCCTTGAGCAAAGCCCTTAATGCCCCCACCTTAGATGGCAGCCTCATGTGGGATGTGGTAGATTGGTCAATCAGTTGGGGGTGGGGGGTGGGGTGTGTTACCCCATGCACAGTGACTGCAGGATCACTACCCATGACCCTGAATAGAAAGGTTGATTAAAAAAATAAATAATGAATGGATAACAAAGTAAATGATAGAAGAGATGCAGCCAACTGGCAGTTATCTCTGTCTGCCTCCATCTTCTATCATTTATTCGTAGGTTGTGGAGGCAACAGGTCTGGGAGAAAAACCCAGACCTCCCTCTCCCCAGCGACACCGTCCAGCTCCTCCAGATGGACCCAACTCCTTCGCAGGCCAGAAAAGACACACAAACCCTCCAGCAAGTTCTGGGTCTGCCCCTGAGTCTCTTCCTATTGGGACATGCCCAAAAATCCTCTAGGTGGTGGCATCCAGGAGGCATGCTCATCAGATGACCCACCTCAGCTGGCTCATTTTGATGCAGAGGAGCAGCTACTCTACTCTGAGCTCCCCCAGATGATGGAGCTCCTCACCCAGCAAAGGAAATGGAACTGACCAGTAAATCGAGAGTTTTGCCTTTTGACTCAACTCTTTTTTTCACCACGACCGACCAAAGCAACAACCACATTAGTGAGTATGAGGCACCAATCTGTCGATTCAGCTCCCGCATCATGAGCAAGACGCCCAGATACTTCGACTCCTCCACCTCTTCCACCTGATTCCGGTTGTGACAGTGATAATTTCTGAAATTACTGATAATTGCAAAAGTTGTTTATTCAGAAAGCCACCAGTTGAAATGTTGAGGGCTAAAAACAAAAACGTATGAATGTAGACTTTAGGCAAAAGCATTCAGACTATTAAAATGTAGCATTTTGTGCATTAGACATATTGACTTTATTCAAGTGAATCACCATAAAAATTTAATTCTTCAGCAGCTGATAAGAAGCAACGTTAGAGTTTAGTTTTAGCATTTTGATGATGATTGATGACCTTTAACAGCTGATCAAAATGGCTGCTTCTCAGAAGTCATTTTGTTCCACCATTATTTTTGTCTGAGGAAATAAGCAGCATGTTTTCTCCTCTAACAACACAATGTCTTAAAATGTCAGAAGAATTAATATTTCACAGCATAAGTCTAAACTCATGAGCTGTTTGGAAACGACCGGACTCCGAGTCCTGCATGCTCTCTATAGGCCGAGGTACTTATTGTAATAAAATTTGGTTTTTCTGTCAATATCTGATATCTGTGTTTCCTTTATGTGACCAGCATCGAGGATTTTCCTATAAAATCATGACTGAAAAAAGTCTGCCTTAAAGTTCATGAAAAGTCAAAAGGCTGCCAGTCTCGGTCACAAGACTTTAGATGTGTCTGTGGTTGAGTTAGGCGGTCCATTACACAAGACGATAAAGAAAGTGAAAGAAAGAAGAGACAGGCAGTGTGGTGCAGCATGGTGCAGAACTGGTTGGACAAAAAACCTCACAGCGCCTACGCACATTCAGAAACACATGTTCAACTGTACACTAAATATGCAACTGGTGCACTATGAGGACATAAATTTTAATCCAAGTTTGCTTTTAATAAACTGTAATGAACTAAGAGCCCAAGCTAATGAGATCATCTTTTATTCACTTTTATTTTTAACTTGTTTTTACTGTGCACTGTCGGCCATTTTGTGAAAGCAGAGCCTAAAATGGCGACTGAGGGTGTTGACTTTGTGCCTTTTCACGCTGCAGGCAGCGGCTGCAGGGTGGTGCAGGATTGTTGATAAAGCAGCCGAGATTAAAGATTTCATTGAGTTACAAGAAAACCTGAAACTCAAAAGAGCAATGTTTTAACTCTGAACGACTTTATTCATGTGGATTACAACACTTTTTAATAATTCATCCAGGACATTTTAAAGAATGTAAATATGACATGTAATCTTTCAGTTATGGTTAAAATAATAATAATGAAAACAGCAAAATAAGAAAAATTATGGGGTAATACAGAACCATGTTTCTTGTGCAAAAAAACATGTTTAACTTAAGAAGTTATTCATACTTTATCTTCCATTTATACAGAAATCAAAGTATTTTTGTGTAATTTCCTGCATCACAATTTTAGATTACTGTATTGTGTTATATGTGGCCTAAAGCAGCAGGTGCAAGTTAAAGTTTGTATAACCAGTTGAAGAGAAGTTGTGCTGCATCTGCAGTAAAATCAAGGGATAAAATGTAAATAATTTTTATACTTTTGCAGTTTTCAGAATGTGAAACAAATGTGTAACATGTGACCTCAGTCTCCATTTTGTAAGAGCACAGCCTTTGTGACGAAATGTCATGAAACGATGCCATGACAGATTTTGATTTTAGTCGATAGAGGGAGGTGGTTTTTGGACAGAACGCTGTGGACAACATAGCTTTCCAGATTGTTTTAGTGCTAAAAGAAAAACATGTTGATTGTCAGGGACTTTCCAGGTTCGTTCAGACAATTAAACCCAAGCCACAAATTCTGCATTTTCATGCACTCCATCAAAAATTCTTTCAATTTCATTTGCATCATCAAAATGGAGTCCCGTAGTTTAAAATTAGAAACAAAATAAACACGACTGATTCTGATAAGTTGGTACAAGAACTAAAATCACAACATTATGATTTAAAAAAAACAACAACAACAACAAAACTGGATTAATTAAAAAAAAGTTTGCTCTTTGCTTTGTAATTGTTGAGATGTTAATTTATTTATTTATTGTCGTCTCTTTGTGGTGTTGAGTTTGTTTCCACCACAGATATGAAGAGGAAAATATTATAATTTTAATCAATTTATAGAAAAATCTGATCAAGTGTTGCTGCAAAGCTTTTGTTCTCCATAACTGTTTTAAGTCTATGTAATTCTGCAAACGGACTTTATTAATAAGAAACAGATGTAATAAAAAATACAGCTTCAATAAACCCAATCAGATTCAAGCTGGTGATAAATCTTTTATTTGAGATATATCACCATAAAGCAACCTTTGACCCCTTTGATTATCAAAGAATGTTTGTAGTGGAAGTAGTGACCTGCTGTGTTAAACATTTATTCATGTTTTATCAAACCAGAACATAAAATGGAAGAAAATAAATCAGAAAGAGGAATAGTTTACAGAAAATGTCAAAGGTTTAATTTGCTCAGCAGTCTTAATAAATAAAACACTTTAAACATTTAATATTTCATTTAAAAAAAATCATAATATACACAGTATAATCTACAAAACCTGCATCACATCCAGAACATTTCTCTCACATTACATTAAGCTACAGCTTCTGCACAGGTAACCTCAGTAGTTCATCGTGCTGAGTTTCCCTCACTGAACAGCTCCTCTCTCAGTTTATGGTAGCTCCCCTTCAGCTCCATCAGCTCCTGGTGAGTCCCCTGCTCCTTCACTTTACCTCCACTGATCACAACGATCTGATCTGCCTTCTCGATGGTCTTCAGTCTGTGAGCGATCACCATAAGAGTCTGATCAGGGCAGCCTGCCAAGGCCTGCTGAACCTGCATGGAGCCGAAAACAGACATATGCTTAATTTAATCATCGCTGCCTGGTATCACTCTTTTTTAGTCCGAACAGAGTCAAAAATAGATGCTTTTTAAAAATAAATACAAGAAAACAAGCTGTGTTTACCCCGCCCCCCCCCCCCCAAAAAAATGTTGCTTAAATTACAAGTAACATGTTTTTATTTGTGACAACCAGTGAGCAATTAATATAATCAATTAATTAATTAGATCAAGTAACATTTTTTATGTTTTTTTTTTTTATATCTTTTGCAATTCCATGTGTATGTTCCTTTGTACTGAAACTCTGGCACAACAATTTCCTGAGGGATCAATAAAGGTCGATCTTTTCTTTTATGCCCCAAAAAACACTAATATTTTGATACTTTGATTTACTTTGTACTTTGATAAAAAGACAAATGTCCCTTCGTAATTGTGATGGAATTTAAACCTTTCATAAAAATGTCTTTTTTAACATTACATTATATACGACATCATGCAAACAGAGCAGTATATCAATGTAAATGACTCTATAATCAAATATTTTGCTTATTTTATTTTTACACTAAAGACTCACCGAGCCAGAGGCTTAGCAAATTGTTAAACCAATAATAATAATAAGAATAAAGGTTGAAGTCTTCAGTAATTCAGTCTTACATTCCTCATTAATTATCTATTTAGACTCTCTTTCAAACAAATGAAAACCGTGAAGCTTTTGAATACCCTAACAGTTTTATAGTACCTTATTTTCACTCTCAGAGTCCAGAGAGCTGGTTATTTCATCCAGAATCAGGACCTTCGGCTGTCTGATCAGAGCTCGAGCAATGCCGATCCGCTGCCTCTCACTCTTGGATAACTGGCCGCCACTCTCACCCACCTCTGAGAAATAAATAACTATAAATTATATTGAGGACCACAAAATGAGAAACAAACCGATGCATAAAGACATGATTGCCCTTAAAATATTGTTTGTGCATCTTTAAAACAACAAATTTCCAACAAACATTTGACTCTGTAATATTGTTTCTACCTTTATCCTTCTAACTTTTCTTTAATATACAAAAAGCTGGATTTTATGTGCACAGTCAGCCATGTAAACCAGTAAGAGAAGTTAAACCAGTTCACCTGTATCATAGCCGTTCTTTAGTTGTTGAATAAATTCATGAGCGTTGGCTTTGCGTGCCGCTTCCTCAATTTCGTCCAATGAGCAGCCGGTAAGTCCGTAGGTGATATTATCTCTGACGGAGCCGGAGAAGAGAACAGGCTCCTGGCTCACCACAGCAATCTGTAACAGAACGTGAATAACACGTATTACATATATACAGTTTTTCTAGTTGCATATTTTACCACAGCACCCACTAAATATGAAAAGAAAATTCCCTCTGTTGATTCTTGATTTTAAACAATAAACTGTCATTAGAAAAAAAAAACTGCAAAGCTTCTTAGGCAATCAGAAAAATCATTGCATTTCTGCTTCTTACAAAATAATTTCTCTAAATATGTTTTGTGAATTCAAACTTATTTAAATCTGAAATAAGGTCAAGGCTCGCATCCAAGATAGCATAATCAGAAAAAGATGAATGAATAAATACCTTCTTGTGGAAGAAGTGGTGATCATAGGATTTAAGTGGCTCCCCGTCAAGAAAGATTTCTCCAGCCTGAGGCTCATACAGTCTCTCCAACAGACTCACACAGGTGCTTTTTCCTTCTCCAGATGGACCGACAAGAGCTGTCATCTGACCGGGCTTCAGATCCAAGGAAAAGTCCTAAAATAATTTTATTTAAGAGTTGATTTGCAATAAATGAATGTAAACCAGGTACAGATACAGTATCAATAGAAATGGAATCAGTGTATATCTGCACACACAGAGAAGACCAGCTGTGTACAACTCACAGTGACGAGAAAGGTGACTATGACCTGTGCCAAAGTGTCTGGAGCTCTGTAGGAGACAGTGTCCAAGGACTGGGGGCATTTGGACTGGACACTCGTGTACAGCACATCACCATCATTAAGTAGAGTTTATGCTAAGATTGTCCTAACTATGTGTGAGAAACAAAATTTATTTATAAATTAAAAACCAAGCTTCAGCTTGAGTTTGACCATCAGATTAGCAATGTGAGCTTCAATTAATAGCTCACGATCAAGGAGAAAACATAAATATTTATAATCTGAAACATGCCGAAACATGAGTTTAAAAAGATGGGATATTCCCTGGTAGCACTCGTTCATTAGAAAATACCATACATTTGGTTTTGTCAGCACATAAAACCAGTTTAAGTTTTGTAAATTGAAAATTATTAAAAGTGTCCTTTAAAATCTCAAAAGCCTGAATATGCAAAGGAGACTAGCAATAAATAATGGTGTCGCCTGCATAAAAATGATAGATAACTTTGACAAATTATTACACAGGTCATTTATGTAATTTAAAATAAATCTGGTCCCAAGAGTGAAACTTGAGGAACTTTTTATGTAACATCCAGAAAAGAACAGGTGGACCCTGCCAAGTTTTTACTAAATCAATGAGATGTTAGATATTTATCAATAGGTTATGATCAACTGTGTCAGTTTATATTTATAAATTGCATTCATCCAGTCTCTTACTCCTCACACTAAAAATAAAAGGTAGTAATTGTTTCACCTGCAGCACAGTTGTGTTGGGGTTTGAAGGATAGGCAAAGTTGAGACTGTGGTATCTGATGTGTCCTTTCAGCTGATCCGGTTTGAGTTTTCCATCCGTGCTGACCTGAGGTTTTCTGTCCAGGTACTCAAACACTTTCCCAGCAGCCATCACTGAGTTCAGCATGTCACCAAAGATATAAGTAAGTGTCTGAAACACAAGAGACAGAATGTTTAGATGTGTAAGACAACCTACAGATGTACATTGTGAGATGTGTTTCAAAGTTTCTAGTATAATATATTTATATAAGTTTTTGCTCCCTCACTTAGTGATTTACAGGTGTTCATATAGACATGAAAGCAAAAAGCTCCTTTAAAAACGACTTCAAAACATTTTTGGGAAGGAAATTTTTTATTTTATTTTATTTTTATTGAGTGAAAAAACATATTTAAAGTAACTATTGTACAATATTGATGTAAAATGTATACAACTGATTTATAACACCAGTACATTTTTTTAATCACACTACAAGTGGCTTCAGACTGCTCCAATTAAAAATATTAGCTAACAGCAGAATAATATGCCCACCCTGATATTGTCGCCAAGGTCTGACTGATAGATGATGAAAGAAACAAGATTTCCTGTGGTCATCTGTCCCATCTGGATGAAAAGTCTGCCGTAGTACAGAATAAAGACCTGCATCCCCAAACCTGTAAACTACAGACATACAAAATAACAAGCTCAAGTAAATAAAATGACTACAATTACCATCTTAGAGCTGATATTCTAGAACAGGGAGAAACGTCTCACCCTCCGTGCGAGCAGGTAAATAGCCCTCACAGTGTCCCGGCGGGTTTTCAGAGTGTGTGTTTCCATTAATCGTTTATCATAACGATCAGCTTCATGTTTTTCTGTGTTGAAACTTCGAACCACACGAATACCAAACACAGCCTCGTTTGCAGCATCATTTGTATGAGCCACTGAGTCCTGCATGGCCTGGGATAACCTCTGGGGAATTAAAAGAATGGAAACAGGACACAAAATAAGAGAGAAAATCTTTGTATGGCGCTTATATTTAAATAACCATATGCATTTTCAGTATGATTTATCTCCCTTCACAAGGAATATGAGTCACGTACAATGAAAAATAGACAAGGGATTGTATTTTATTAGACTTCCAACTGATGCTCTTAGTCTGTGGTTCATGCTAATATTTAACTGTTCAACTTCTGGAGCTTAAAAATAGTTTTGATAGAAACAATCAAAGAAACACTGCAGAGACACATCAACAATAGTTGCACATAACTTTACTCTTTCTACTAAGTGTATGCAAATTTTCTGCCAGGAACTGCAGGACAGGCACAGATTCTCTACAACAATCAGTGTTTGATTAGTTTTGTGTAGTATCATGCTTTTAAATCGTCATTGTCTATTCAACACACTGCTGTCAACAATAGAAAGTGTTTGTTCTTTGCAGAGTTAATTGATGCTGAATGGCAGTTGAAGTTAATGTCAAAAACTGAGTTTATATCGTAAATGCCATTCTGAGCAGTGTTTGTGCACATCAGATGGCAACATATTTGCAGGCAACTGAAAACAATGATTATGAATCGTGTACCTAGCTGCGTTTACAGCCACAGATCAGATAGAAATAAGATGGATAATATAATTCTGGGTTCACCGCACTGCTTCAGCTTCAACATATGTGCCAAACAGTTTAGAAATGTTCTCCCTTGGACTACTACGCATGCTATACTGGACTCCTTTTTTTTTTGTCACAAAGTTTTGTCTTAATCGCCACAACCCCCCTGCTCTTAGTCACTGACACTTCTCTGGCCTTGACCAGGAAACACATGGTGCCACTCAAACTTAAGTACCGGTACTGTATTCCTAGAAGAGTTTGTGTCTAAACAATCAAAACTGAAATAACTTCCTTAAAAAAAAACAACTTTGACTATAAACCCATGGAAACAGCCTCTGATATGTAATACAATACTAGTGATGTGAAAAATACTTAAGTTTCCTCTCATTTCTGTATTCCTGCATAAAAAACCCAGTTTTAAAATGCTAAGCCGTACGTCTTGTGTACTTTTTCATGCCAACATCATTTTCAGTAGAACTTTGTGAGTTTTTGTGTTTTGTTTGCGAATTGCCAAACTTAAATTAATTTTTTCCACATGTGCATTTTACATGCTAAGTTTCATTGACCTTGATATCCCATGATGTAAATGTTTGATGTGAATACAATATATATAATATAAAAAAATACTGGCCCATCAAATTGTGCCGTTGCTGGAATTTTGTTTTGTTGATGCAGCAAAAAATTAAAAATAAAATAAAATAAAAATAGAACAAAATGTGTATTTGTGTCAGGCTGCTGGTGACTAACTAATGATACCATTATCAAATTGTCCGTTTACAAAGTATGTTATTTTTAAACAGGTCCATCTCTTAAGCTGCAGGTGGGCTCTACTTTGCAATATTACCATACAAATTAAAAATGAGTCTGAAGATCAAATGATAATTCATCATGTCCTGCTGTTACCTGGTAGTGTGTGTCATAGACGTTCTGTATGAGACCAGTGATGGGTGTTTCCATCAGTACAAGGAAGGTGAGCTTCCATGACAGAGACATCATCAGGAAGATCATGCCCATAGTCTTGATGAACGTTCTCAGCAACACGTTGACATTCAAACATACTGTTCTTCCTGTCAGGTTGGTGTCTCTGGACAATCTAGATGTGATTTCACCTGCACAGAAAATCAGAGAAGTATTTTGTCATCTTGTCTTTCTGTTTTATTTTAATGTTGCTTTACCTCAGCCTTACCTGTTTTTATGATTTCAAAAAATCCAATTTCCTGTTTAGTCAAAGCTTCAAACAGCATCACTTTGATTCTGCATGTAAATGAGCTGATGGCACAAAGTAAGACACCCCCTCTGCAGCCGGCACTCACTGAACTATGCAACAGATCAAAGAAAACCTGAGCTGGATATTAAAGACAGGCAGAGTGGTAACTGTGGAGATAAAATATTGTCGTATACCTTCCCACTGAAAACAAGCCCATGAAAACAAGTGCAGTGAGAAATTCATTCTGTTGATAATGACTTCCAAGGATGTCAATGACTCTGCCTGTGTAGAATGGGATGAACATCTCACCTGAGAAAAGACACACGTGGATATTTTAAACATCTGCAGGGAAATTAAAAATAACATAAAACTGTACCAGCACCAATATACAGTTGTAGGGTAAAAAAGTCCATACTCTAAGTTTTAGGGTTCTACATCAGAGCATGTTAAAGAGCTTGTTTATGCTGCGAGGAATCGGCACAGCAGTGACCCTCCCTCGCCTGCTGCCCAGCCTCCATGACACCCTAGTTTGTAGGCCCTCCACGTAAAAATGGCATCCTGTCTTTACTTTGGGCTTGGACTGACCGAGCTCCAGGAGCCAAGGCATTGAGCTCTTCACACTAGACTGGTTCCAGGGAGAGAACCTGGTTTCCCTTTTCTGGATGAAGTTTCCTGATGCATATGTTGTCATCTATTCATCAAGATTTTTAAATGCTCTTGGTGACCCATCCCCTGAAGCCTATTTGTTTTTGGAGATCCTACTAGTGACTAATGCCCAAATGACATAGCCCATGGGCAGCACGGTGGTGCAACTGGTAGAGCTGTTGCCTCTCAGCGAGCAGGTCCCTGGTTCAAATCCTGGTCCGGAGGCCTTCCTGGGTGGAGTTTGCATGTTTTCTCTGTGCATGTGTGGGTTTTCTCCGGGTACTCCAGTTTCCTCCCACAGACCAAAAACATGCACGTTAGACTGATTAGTTACTCTAAATTGTCCCTAGGTGTGTGTGAGTGAGAGAGTGAATGGTTGTTTGTCTCATTTGTCTCCATGTGTCCCTGTGATGGACTGGAGACCTGTCCAAGGTGTCCCTGTGATGGACTGGAAACCTGTCCAAGGTGTCCCTGTGATGGACTGGAGACCTGTCCAGAGTGTACCCCACCCCTCACACAGTGATTGCTGGACATGGGCACAGGAGACCCCTGTGACCCAAAATGGAAGAAGCAGGTAAAAGATAATGGATGGATGGACATAGCCCATAGGATCATAGGGGTACTCCAACGCCTCCACCACTTTAAGGTGGTGATTCTGGGCACATCCCACTGGGATGAGACCTCAAGGCAGACCCAAAAGTTGCTGGGAGGACTGTAAATCTTCTGTAGTCACCTTGTGTCATCCCCACCCCCCATGATGACCTTGAGAGTGTTGCAGGTGAGAAGGATGTGTGGGTTTCTCTCCTGGGCTTGTTGCCTCTGCAACCTGACTTCCAAGCTAGACTCTTTTGGTCCACAGAGAAGTTCATGGTTTGCTCAGTGACTGCAAGGAGCCCACACCATCAACTCTCCACCGCCATGCTGATACAGTAATTAGTATGAGGTGTTTGTTATGCAGTGTTTTGTTTTCTCCAAGCATGCTGCTGTGCATTCTGGATAAGCATCTCTACTTTGGTCTCTCATCTGTTGAAGGATAGAAGTCTTGTGGTTCATTCAGATAAAACTTTCCAAACCTAAGTCATGCCACCATGTTGTTTTTAAAGAGAAGATGCTGTGCATCCCTTCCAAGCAAGTGATACAATTACATGTAGTCTTTTTCTAATTGTCCTAATCAACTGTAAAACTTTAACCTGATGACTGAGGCCTATAGAGTCTGAGGTGAACGTCTCTGAACAATGCACAGTCTGACCTTCTGGGTGAATTTGCGAGGACATATACTCAGTTAGCAGCTGTCTTAAAGATTGTGAATAATATTTCTCTTTGTAGAATGATGGACTCCAAATAGTTTGAAGATTACCTTTAACCCATCTCGGATGGATGGACAGCAACTTCTCTAAGAAAATAACTGTCTTAGTTTTTGATGTGTTAACACAAGATTAGTAGATTTCAACAGTAATAATAATAATAAGAGCTATAATAAATTATAGTATACTCAATGTATTACCAAAATTCATCTTCCTTTACTTACAGATGACAGCCAGCGACAGGAACACCAGACCTCCGAGCAGCAGGAGGTAGTCGGGCTTGTAAAGGTGAAGGACTCTCATGAACAGAACTCTGGACTTGTGTTTCTGCTCCTTGCTTTCAGCCTCCTCCTCCTCATCGCTGTCCGGGATGATGATCTCCCAGAAGAGCGCAGCTCCGAGCGACGCGCCGGCGAACATGAGCCAGCAGCGCGCGTCCACCACCTGGCCGCACTGGCTCTCCGCACCGTAAAGCCTGGCTCCGCTCTCCAGCACGGCTGGAAGCAGACTGTGAGCCGATATGAAACGAATCAGCAGCGGCTTCAGGTCTCCCAGTATGAGGAGAGCTACAAAAGTAACGACTGACCATCGCAGAGCTGCAAAGACCCACAGACGCGCCAGATGCCCAAAGTGAATTCCAACAAACCCTGACGCGTAAAAGAAGAAAAGATCGACGCAAACTGCTAAAATTAAAGCAAAGACTTTGTGAAACGTTGTTACAGAATGTCCTGCCATTTTTCAGCTGCAGTCCTAACACGACCTGCTGTTTCACTCACTTTCAGTTTCATTTTCTGGCAAGTTCAGGAGTTTCCCTGCAGATGAGACATTTTCACTACTTTCATTTTAAAATACTGTACAATCAAATATTTATGTTACAAACTGGCCGTCTGTATTGGAAATTACAACAAACCTGCTAAATGTATTTATTTTTCAAAAATTAAGGTGAGAAATTAACACAGCAATGAATGAAAATGTCTAGTTGCATAAATCGTCTGTCTGTCAACAATATAACAAACTTAAAAAAAGACAGACTTGAGTTGAGAACATGTTCAGTTTTATGTCTGTTTATATAAATGTTTATTTAAACTAAATTATCAAACTGAAACAATAACAAATACTACAAAATAAGAGTATTAATAAATGTTCAAATATTTTTTCTCCATTTTATTATGATTATCACTTGTACAAAGTTTACAGTTTTCAAGCTGAAGTGAACAGCAACACTTAGAAAACACAGCGATGAATTAAATACATGTATCACTGATCAAAGAATGTTGGTAAGTCATTTCCCAGGATGACTTTCTCTTCTGTGCTGTGTTCATCGATGGTGACCAAATAGGCCACACCACCACTGGAGCCGTCCCGGTTCATTGCCAAAGAGAGAGCTACGTGAAAAAGATGAAGGAAAATCATTTGTCAAGTGAAAATTTGTAATGCAATATGAAGCTTTTACGACTAAAGCATATGTCATGATGTAGAATGTACCTGTCTTTGTAGTTTATTATTAATAAAAATAAAGAAACACTTACTGTTGACCACAAACTGCTGGCACTCCTCTTTGCTCATTCCTTTGCGATATTCAGCATCAACAAACCCATAAACATAAAAACTGCCGGAGCCTCCAACAGCAAACGGCTGCCTGGTCAGGAGCCCGTTCAGGGTCGCAAAAACCTGGAGGTCAAAGGGAAAAGAAACTGAGCGCAAAGGCTAAATTTATTATTCTTTAAAGACATCTGTATCATATTCAGTAATACATTTAGCATCAGTCTGAAGTTCAACTCAGGAAATTAGAGATATTTTGAATACAGTATATATATTTGATAATGATTTATTCTGTTAATGGCGGCAGTTAACACCATGAGGTCACCAACCTGCCCTCCAGCTCTTCTGTCCCAGCCGGCTACAATAAGATGTGCCGACAGCTCCTCTTTGTATTTGTATGAGATGTTTCTGACCAGAGTGGCAGCTGAGCGAACCAGCGGGTCCTCACCTAATTCAATACTGACAGAAAATATTGTGTTAAAGTTTCTGTGACACATCTTATTTCTGGTCATAATATTTTGCATGCAAATTCCTGAAAACATTGGTCCAAAGCAGTAAATATATTTTGTTCTATAAATATTAAAGCAGAAAATGGCCATCAAGCTGGAGGAAAGCATGCAATCTTCTTGCTGTGAGGCAACAGCTCCAGCCTGCTGTGCTGCTGTGTCACCTTGAGAAGAACTGAATTTTAAAATTATTTGGTTAATCAAAAAATCTTACAGTACAGTACAAGAAGTTATGAGCTATAGCCTTTTGTTAAAATTGCCTCCAAGCAGCATGTACTTTCTTATAAGCTTTAAAGTGTTTCATATAGTTCATGGGCTTTCTGAAGGTCTTTCACAGTTTTTCAGTGGAGTTTGGTTTCTTAAGACTTATTTTTAGTCTAGTATAATTTTCTGAAGAATGTTTTGTTTTTGTTGTTGTTTTGGTTTTGTTACACCACTGAACTCTGACCTCATGATTCAGGTACAAATTTAAAGATTAGACCAGTGTTGTTTGAACACACTGAGAACTTATTGGACCTTTGGGCACGTTGTTATTAGCAGCTTGACACAAAAACATAAAGGGTTCCAATTTCTTTGGGTCTATTAAAAATATGAAAGATAACACAATTTGACAGACGTAAAATTTAATTTTAGCACAAACTAAAAAAGAGATGTTACTTGAAAACTTGTCAAACAGTAAATTACCAAATGAAGAACTGTGCTTCTTTCAGGTCCTAAATTACAAAAGCACATCAGAGACTCTACTTCCTCAGGCAGCTGAGACGAGCTGGTGTGGGAAGCTCAGTCCTCACCTCCTTCTACAGGTGTGCAGTGGAGAGCATCCTGTGCTCCAGCATCAAC
>JAVCKU010000139.1:1984409-1994894 GCA_032273985.1 Hypsolebias coamazonicus | reverse complement strand
GCTCTTGGGATTTTAGAGGACGGCTTCAAACATAATTTAGAGGTATACATGATGTTTCTGCACATAAGATGGCATGAGTTTATTGTGATGACCATTTAGTTTATTAATTGTTTTTGTCTGCCTTCGACCTCCCTCCCTACCTGTTCTTCCTCTCCACTCTCAGCTGGAGGAAGCTAAGGAGTTGGTGCGAGCTGCGATCCATGCAGGCATCATGAGTGACCTCGGCTCAGGACACAACATCGACATCTGCGTCATCACCAAACAAGGAGTGGACTACATCAGACCCTACCAGGAGTCAGAATACAAAGATGACAGGTAGTCCCAATGTAATCTGTTCTGAACAAACTAAAAATAAGAATTTTAGTGACTTTTTATATTGAACCATATTTCACACTATATATTAAGTAAACATTTGATTCCTTTAATTCAAAAATAAGTTCTGTGTTCATTAATTACCGTTCTTCATTTGAAATCGTGAATAGTTTTTCCTTTCAAATAACTAAGAAAAAGCTTTTAATCACCAGCTGGTCAGATACAAATGCTGTATTAGCAGCAGCATCAGGAGGCACTAACTTCTGCACCTTTTGTTCTTTATTTGTTCCAGGAAAATGAAATATAAGTATCGTCCAGGAACTACAGCCGTTCTGACAGAGAAAGTTGTTCCCTTGAAGCTGGAGGTTGTTCAGGAAACTGTGCAGAAGATGGAAACAGCCTGATCTATAATGAACAATCACAAAACACAAAAACACTTGTCAGAGATTTTTTTTTAATCTTTATTTAATAATGATCTCAGATTTTTTTAAATATCATTTTACTGGAATGTAGAAAATTCAAAAATTGTAATACTGTAAGGTTTTACTGTACTATGAGAAGATGGCTACAAACACTGAATAAAATTATTTTTACAGACTCCTACAACGTGTTTTGTCTTACAAAGTATTTCTTTTCATACTTTTACTTAATTCTATTCATGTATTAATTTCAAGCTAGACCTAAAGCTTCTTCTAATAATGAAGTTAAAACAAACAGAACAGCATTATGTATATTATTTAATAAATTTCAAACTACAACATGATGTAGCTGCTTCATAATAATCATGTTGAATTCTTCAAACCTGATTTCTGCATTTCAGCTTAGAGACTGATGACGATAATAAAGCTCGTTTTCTATTGGTCCAAAGGGCTCCGACGCGTCTGCATTTGTAGAACTTTAAATTTAAGTTAAGTGGCTTTAATTGTAACGTTTTTATTTTAAAAAATGCATAGTTGTGAAGATATTAGTTATATTTCTGCATCCTTTTCTGATTTCGACACATTTTACGCATTTTTCAGAAAAAATAAAATAAAACAATAAAAAGCCATGAACAAACCCTTTCACTTTCGGATTCTTTCTCATGAGGAAATTATTCTCAGCCTGTAAATCTTAGTCGTTCTTTCAGAATCATTAACACCTGGACAATATACAATAGTGTTAATTTGTTTTTAATATAAGACAAAATGGCACTTTCAGAAGTTATTGGCTTCAACCCTTTTTCTGAAACAATTTTTGGAGCCAGACAGACGCAACTTTTCGACCGACCGAACCACTACAGTTTTGGAACCAAAATTCAAGAGTTTGCTGTTCCTGTTGGTGAAGAAGTGAGTGTCATATTTCAACATGATTTAATTAAAAAAACTGATATTCTATGAACTGAACCTGATCTACTAACACCTGATACCGCTGCGTGAAGCACTGACGCGTCGGACGCGTCATGTTTCAGGTTTTACGCGTCTCTTGTGTTTGCGCTCTTTAAGAAATCATAAAACTGTAAAAATCAAAAGCTGTTGTTAAAGATTGAACCATTAATTACTAAATACGCTTTCATTTCCCCGAGCACATACAGTGTGATAGTTTTAATTGGTTTCATCTCAGCCTTCAGGGTTCCTGCAGTCCTGTAACCGTGATGGAGACGTGCGCATTGACCTGAACCATGGAACCACCACCCTGGCCTTCAAGTTCAAACATGGAGTCATCGTGGCTGTGGACTCCAGAGCTTCAGCTGGACGGTACTTAGGTAAATGGGTCTGGGATAGGGCTGTTCACAAACCATTTAAAAAGTCAGCTCAGAGTAAAACTATAAATAATTAAATAAAAAACACTGCACAGAGTAATAAAACCTTTATTAAGAGTGCCTTTAAAATATTCTCCTCCTTGGATTGTTTATGCTGTATTTGCTGTCATAAATCAATCATAGTTTAAACTGGACTTCTTTACAAAAACAAAAAACTTTTCATTGTCAAAGTAAAATCAAATTTCCACCAATTATATAAAAAGTAATGTAAAATAGATGCTTGCATAAACATTCACTCTCTTTTAAGTGACTGTACTTCAACTTCAAGAAAAGATTATTGAAAAGTAGCCTACAAGTCAGGATGGATACAAAATACTTTCCAAGGCTCTAAACATCCTCAGGAGTTCTGTTAAATCCATCATCAAGGAATAGAAAGAATATGGAACATGTGTAAATCTACCAAGAGCTGGCTGTCCTCTCAAACTGAGTGCTGGTGTAAGAAGGAGGGAGGCCACCAAGACTCCTGAGCATGCTGAAGGAGGTGCACGCTGAAGGAGGTGCACGCTTCAGCAGGCGAGATGGGGGACACTGTGCATACAGCAACTGTTGCCCGAGTTCTTCACCAATCTAAGCTTAATGAGAGACAAGACACTGTTATAAAAACTCATTAACAAAAAATAGTCATTAAGTCTTGACTAGAGCTTTTCTAGAAACTTGAACTCCAAGTGAAAGATCACAAAGTGTTAATGGCAGTCAATTCAACTTATTTAAATATTTTTGTTAATAAAAACACTTTTAAGAATACACAGAGAAGACATCTGTCAAAAAGGAAAACTAAAAGATCACTTTGGACATGAAGGAATAAAAGGGCAGGTGCTCAGGCATGCTATTAATGTGCCAGGTCTGGAAAATTAAATAAAATTGTATTTTCTAAATTGAAGAAAAGGTGGAATAACATTGTATTAAAGGTAAATTTTGCAATAATTTTCTTTTTAATTTTGACACCATAAAAATTAAAATACTGGAAATATGAACAAGCTCAGTCCGTCTCTAAAGAAACAGTTCTGCATATTTTTAATTTTGTCACGAGCTGAGGTGAAGGTCCAGACGTGCTTCACTCTGACGTTTAACTAAATTATATATGTGCTGCTTTTGTTGAGAACACTGTGCAGTACAGACACAGTTCAATAGTTTAGGCCAGTTTTTTCTCTAATTGTTTCTCGGCTCTGCAGCCTCCAACGATGTCAACAAAGTGATTGAGATCAACCCGTACCTGCTGGGCACCATGTCGGGCAGCGCTGCAGACTGCCAGTACTGGGAGAGACTCCTGGCAAAAGAATGCAGGTAAGCAAGGTGTAATACAAAATCAAAACCACTGCAGACTATTTTATTATCTAAGTTTCAATCTGTGCTCATCTGTGACAGATTCATACGATTCTACACATATGCAAGAGATCATGTCCTTACTTCAATGTTTTCTTATTTGCGATGAAATATGAATAAAATTAAAATTACGGTAATCTGTCAAGGTCTGTAGTTCAAGACACTTGGAAACTCTAGTTATTTAACTATGGTTGGTAAAATAATCCATATGCTCATTTTGGTGTGAGTATTACATTGGTGCTACAAGGTGGACTAATTTGTATTTTTCCTGGATAACTGATCATATTATTGTGACTTCCTCCAGGCTGTACAGGCTGAGAAACAACCAGCGGATCTCTGTAGCTGCTGCCTCCAAGCTGCTGTGTAACATGATGCTGGGTTACAGAGGAATGGGCCTTTCTGTGGGGAGCATGATCTGTGGATGGGACCATCAGGTGAGCTGTGGGCACCGTTTCACACGCATCCAAACTTTAAATATTCCTGGGAATTTGTATGTTACAATAAAACATCATTTAATTTTGTGGAGAAAAACAATCCTTAGGTTCAAATGTGCTGCTGTAGTTTAAAGGTCGACCTGTACACTTTTGTCACAGATAATATTTTGATTTTTTTGGCATTTTTTTAATGCTTTGCTATTACTATTTAGGTTTAGGTGGTCTATTTTTGTTATTTCCACATCTTAATATTAAAAATATAAATTAGACAACACAAATTAAGCATTAGGGACATCTCCAGAAATGTTTGGAATACATTAATGCCCTCAGAACATGTACAATACTTTACAACACTGGTACAATACTGTACAATACTGTACAAAAGTCTTGAGTCAATGCCCATTTCTTTATATTTTGCTTTCAATAAATGGCAGTGCTTGTAAGATGCTGGTAACAAATAGAGTAAAGATCCTATCTGAAATCATTTACTTGCTAAAATGTGTGTGTGTGTGTGTGTGTCAACCCAATAATCCAGAGTTTAGGAGCCTTTCAAAGCCTGATAACCGTATTTTTCAGACTATAAGGTGCACCGGATTATAAGACGCATTAAGCGGGAAAAAAAAAACAGTTGGATAAGTCCAACTTTATTCAAGTCATTCACAGTTACTCTCAACATTGTTCACTTGTACCACATAAAATCAGTTTGAGGTCAGTAAGCACAACCATAATACATAAGGCGCACCTGATTATAAGGCTTACTGTAAATTTTTGAGAAAATGAAAGGATTTATTTTAAGTGCACCTTATAGTCCAAAAAAGAAAAAAATAAAATATAAAAAAAATGGTAAGTTACAGTTGGGTGTTAGATGACTTAAACAAACAACACAATACAAAAAAAAAAGTCTAAAATTTTAGAGGAAAAAAGCTAAAAATAAATAAATTGTATTTCAGTAAACATTCATACAGTACTTACAAATAAAAATGTTTCAAATGTATCTAATTTCTTCAGAGTCAGGTATATAATACTGAAGATAAGAAGGTACATTATATTTTATACTGCAGATATGAAGCAAAACATTGAATAAAAAAATGCTCCAGAAGAAGCTAATGTTATGTTACATTTTGGATGTATTGTAGTTATAAGCAGTAATAAGGCTGTGTTTAAAGATAAATCTTAAAGTTCAGTAGTAATTACAACAAAGTTGTTGCAACTCAGATGACGGTTGTGTTTTCTGCAGGGTCCTGGTCTGTACTATGTGGATGATAACGGAACCCGTTTGTCGGGTCGGATGTTCTCGACCGGCTGTGGGAACGGCTACGCCTACGGTGTGGTGGACAGCGGTTACAGGGAAGACATGACGGTGGAGGAGGCGTACGAGCTGGGCCGTCGGGGCATCACTCACGCTACACACCGGGACGCCTACTCCGGAGGCGTGGTTAACAGTGAGTACAGACGCAGAGAATATCTAAAGTTTGTAGTTACTAAACATCTTATTTATTGTTTAATTTTTCTCAAGGTATCATAACGCAGTGCCATCTGTTTTTTAGTCCAAACTGGTTTCTCTTTTGTTCCATTTTTATTGAGTTTTAAAATAATTTAGTTGTTTCTCCAAGAAAAAAAAGTTTTAAACACAATATTTACATATTTAAAAAATAATGAAAGTTGTAGTTTTAGTACATGTTGAGAAAAGAACTATTCTTTGTGTTTTTGTGTTTACATTTATTTATTTATATTTTTGTTTACATGTATTTATTTGTATTTTTGTGTTTACATGTATTTATTTGTATTTTTTTCTCGGTTTGTGTAGTGTACCACATGCGTGAAGATGGCTGGATCAAAGTGTGTAAAGAGGACGTCTCAGAGTTGATCCATCGTTACAAAGAGGGGATGTTCTGACTCGACCCCTGATCCAAATAAACCATAACTGTTTTTAATTGACATGTAAAAGAAAAATTACAACATTGATTTAATGTAACTACGATGTTCATTTAAAATAAACACTTTACAAACTGCACGGCTCACTAAAGATTTTACCTTTAGCAAAAAAGTATATTCAAATGACTAAAAGTAAAATTTGTTTTTAAAGCAGACTCTCCTGTGATAATCTCACAATAATTTAGGTGTTTTATAATAAGAAGTTTATGACATAAACTTTACCCGTCAGGTTGGTGTTGAAGATAACTTAAAATCTGACTCAGACAGAGACCAGCAGTTTATGGTTTATTGTTAATTTGATGCTGGAAGTGAAGACAGGAACTGATTTCTAGAAGGTTCATCATGAGAGATTATGGCAGATGAGTTTATGGAAACCAAGGGAGACAAACGATTATGATGTAGATTAAAACCAAATGAGCACATTTGTCATTTTCCAGCACTTACCCAGTGTTTTTTTTACTGACAGTATTTGTAATTTTTTATTGCAACATGAATGGATTTTTTTTTTTTTTTTTTTTTTTTGTGACTCGTTTTGTTGGCTGGAGAACATTTTGCACCAAAGTAACTGGTGTCCTCAAGTACGTATATAAAAGTATTTGTGTGTATTATAATTTGCAGCTGAATATGGAGACCACGTCAAAAAAAAGTCAGAAACTAAAATGTTTCTTAATTTTTGTAAATCAAAAACAAAGAATTGAAAGACCTAGCATTTCTTGAAGGAGTGTCACTCACATTTAATGAAATTTTTAATTCAAGATAATCACAATTATAACTTGCAAGATCTATCAATGCTCAGTTTGTGTATGGGATGATTCTCAGCTACTACCACTTGCATTTTACCTCAATAGCTGCAATTCTGAGTAAGTTATAACCATGTTTGTGTTCTCTAATGTGGACAGCTGGTTTTTCGCCTTCTTGACTTTGGTTAATTGCATAATTTATCAGTTGTACATGAAGTGATTGATTTCTGAAAGGTTTGTTAAAATCCATCCAGTGGTTCATGAGATATTTTGCTAACAGACTCCAAATATTAAAAGGTTAAACAGAACACAATCAGGTAGTTAGGATTCAGTTGCAGCTACTACCACACCAAATCAGAGATCAATATTTTACAAACTGGCTGAGGTATTTTTTTTTTTCAATGAGAATGACTGAATCAGTTGAATGTGAATCAGTCACAACTGAATCAATCAATTGAATCAGTTCTGTTTATCCAATGATTACTTGTTTTCACCTGTTCATGAAATACTTGGCTAACTGTACAAATACACCAACATGCAGACAAAAACTTTATTGCTTTGCAGTTATGTGTACAGTCGTAGCCTGTAATTAAAACCTGCATCCATCCATCGTTTTGACCCGCTGCTTCTTTTTGAGTCGTGGTGGTCACTGGTGTCCATGTCCAGCTATCACTATGCATGATTTTTTTTATTTTTATGTTTTCAGCAAAGAACATTTGTATCTGTAGTTCTGAGCCACATTCTTCTTGTTAAAATAATTATTAAATGCAAAATCACAGCTTTACTGACAAATGTGTCACACAGTAGATATGAATGGACACAAAAATTAAGATTAAATAGACTTTATTCAAAAGATTAGAAAAAGTTTCATAAAATAACAGTGTTGAAGGTTGACAGGCAAATGATAAAGAAAATAAAAGCCCAACAAGTTTTAAATATCTTTGACAGAAAAAAACTGCTTCACACAAAATATTTTCAAAGCGTTTGTGAAGACAGAAAAAAAAAAAACTAAAATCAAACACTAAAAATCAGATGACGTAAAACACACTTTAAAAATCATGAATAAATGTTTCTGTGATCATTTACCCAGGTAAAAATAAAATCTGAACTATAAACTTTTACCTTCATCTGATAAACAGGATATTTACAAACAGGATATTTACAAAATAATTTGGTCAGAGGTTTATTTTTTAATCTGTGTAGACAGATAATGCTCAGGAGAAAGAACATTTATTTTATATTACTTATTTATATAATATATGCGGAAGTCGAGATGTTTTGGAAATTAATTCTGAGTGAAATATGTAGCATAAACTGAACTTTTTTTTATTATTAATGACTAATTGGGATATAATGAAGAAAAACTTTATTTGCTCATCTTATTCTGGTGAAGTTCAAATAAGTGGAGTCTAGAAAGAATTAATAAAATAAAATAAAACCTTTTCAGTTAGCGCTATTAATAATCTCTAATGTTATTTATTAGGTTTATGATGATTAATGTAACGAGATCATTTCTGATAAGAGCAATTATTAAATATATTAAGTGTGTGTTAATATTCACAGCTGATTTATTTATAGCCCAGAAATAACCCAACACCAGAATAAAGTCTGTAAAGTTTGATGAATTTGTTGTGATTCATGGAAACATTTTGAACATCTGATGAGTTTGACTGAACTGAGAGTGAGGATGATTTTATTTAGAATAGATTTAAAACCTGTTTTATTTCTATTTCTACTGTTTCTACCAAAGAAAATTTAATATCCAGCATATAAAATAAAAAGCAAGTCCATATTACTGGTCTGTTGGGAAAACATTTAATTACACTTTTTATCATTTCTAATTAATTTTCCAGACATTTTTTTCCGTCCAGTCGTCCAGCATCTAACTCGTTTCAGATTGTGGTGAAATCACAAACTTGATCCATCCTGAAAAGATGAGAAACATCAAGAATTACACAAAAACATGAACGATATAAAAGTTTAGATTTTAATTAGATAAATGTGTTATTAACAGGAGGCTGCGATGTTCAGAATTTAAATCTCTGCCTACATTTCTTTCTGAGGCAAAAACAATATATTTTGTTTTATTTACACATTTTATAAACTACAGCATTTTTCAGCAAAGTAATATTTGAATTATTGATATAACTGACAGATGGGAGGCTTGCTGAAAGCATTTATAAGTATTCTAAATAATTTTGCAAAAATTTAACAGAAATTTTCATATTCTGAAAATTTAAAAAAATTATAGTTTTTTTTTTTCCAGCTACAAAAGTTTTCCAATTAAACACTCACGTCTGTTTGTCCTTCAGGCTGTAGGAAGCATCTGCTGCTGGACCTCAGCGTTTTCTACAGCTGTGAAAATAAAAACACACCGACGTTAAAGTTCTGCTTTAAACTGAACGTAAACACAAAACACTCTTGAACGAGTTCTTCAGCTCAAACTACACAAATTAATTTAAATAATAAAAAAACAAAATCAATTAGAGGTTAGGGAATGAAGGATAGAAACAAATTTTACTTACGAGATGGAGGCCGCTTGGCTGGAATGAAAAGAAAAAACATGATTTCAGTTGATAACTATGAAAAATGTAGTTTTTATCTTTTAACTGAAGTTTTCAGATTCTCTTCAAACCGACAAAAACTTGTCTTGGACTTTGTTTGATAAACTCTGTGAACCGACTAAAGAGACTTTTTATCGTTTGTTGTTCTCACCGTTCCTCTTCCTGTAAAGAATGAAAGCGATCAGAGCGACGACGGCGAGAACAGCAGCTGCAGCGACGATGGGGATGATCACAGTCATGAGGTTTGCTGTGGATAAAACAAGAAAATAATTACACATCTCTGGAGTTTAATTACAAGTGATCGGTTGAAATTTCAGTTAATTTAGTCTCTTTTTTAATTTACATTTTTTACTTTTGTTTTAAAATCATTTTGTGTTTAGATTTTTTTTTTGTTTTTGGGTATTCATGACTTTGGCTGTTTTAAATGTGCTCTAAAAATACACTTGATTTATCTAATTAAACAGTATATATATATACATATATGTAAATTAAATATAACAAAATGGCTTAAATAATCTAGAACTTTTCAATCATTTAAACATTACAAATTTTAAATTTCATGTGAATTTACATTGTTACATTATTTTCTGAACAAACTGTCAGTTTGTCTGTAAAAGCTTTGAATCTGTGTAAAAATATCAACTTTAATAAAGTTGTATGGTATTGATTTCTTATTTTTATAAAACTGCTGCACTGAAACGTAGCCGGCAGAAAAACTTGTTTTAAAGTTCAGTTTTTGATTTAAATATAAAGGTAACTTAATTTAAGACAGAATTTTCATCCAATTTGTGACAAATAAATAAAACTGGGGGATTTCTTTGTCTCTGACCCATAAAGGTATTTAAATATTACACTTTATTACTTAAAGTTTTCCATGTTCTTCACATCTTCTGTGAGTTTTACCTTCATTGGTCCTGATGTGACGTGGGTCCAGCTGTTGGACGACGTCCTCCTCTCCTCTGAGCTGAAACACACACTCATACTTGCTCCAGTCTTCAGCAGCAACAGAAGAAAGCTCCACGCTCATCTGGAAGGTCCCGTCGTTGTTGGGGAGGATCTCTCCTTTGTCCACGTTCTCATGGATCTCCTCTCCATCTTTTCTCCAGAGCAGCTCAGCTTTCTCAGGGTAGAAACCTGTAGCGTGGCAGCTGACTGGAGAGGAGGACGTCTTCTGGAGGAGAGACACTGAAGGAAGAACTGGACACACAACACAAGCACTTTATAGTTCCTGTGCAGCTCTAACTACTACAGTACAACCTGCTGTAAACTACTACAGTGCAACCTGCTGTAAACTACTACAGTACAACCTGCTGTAAACTACTACAGTACAACCTGCTGTAAAGAACTACAGTACAACCTGCTGTAAAGAACTACAGTAC
>JAVCKU010000139.1:1960252-1976464 GCA_032273985.1 Hypsolebias coamazonicus | reverse complement strand
AGCTAACAAAACCTGACTCAAAAACATGAATAGGGACATACATATAAAGAGATTAAAGAGTAAATTCAGACCTTTCCAAGTGGGATTCTGTTTATTAAATACTGGTATTAATTTACATGCTATAAAGACCAGTCTGAATTATAAAGTAAGAAACAAAATCTGCACATTGCATTAAACTGATGGTTAAAGTATTCTTAAAATTAAAAACTTGGAAGCAAAATAAGTGATTGGATGCCAACTACCACTTGTTTTGGAAACAGCTTAAGCGACTGAAAATGGGTCAACACTGGCTAAATCCATGGAAGAGCAGTTTGTGATGGATAAATTCAACCATTTTGATTTACTGATACACATTTAGGCCCAGATTAAGGTGCGTGGTTTACATTCAATGTGTACCCACATGAGACTAACCTGTATAAATAAAGGTTGAATTAAATTGAACTTCATACCAGTATGTCTAAAAAAAAAAAAACCACTTCCGGAGTAAACTCTGGCCTTGTTTGTTTCCTGTGAGTGCCTTTAAATTCTGTTTTTAAAACCAGAAACAAAAACTGATGAGAGCAGGAACGAGTCGGTGTGTCGACTGGTTATTTTGGTGTTGCAGTTTTTCTGAAAATGATGGGGTGACACAAAGATTGAGTGAAATTTCTCTTCCGAGTCAGATTTCTGTAGCATCTTGGTCTCACAGCTGATGGACGCCTGAAAACCTGCACAAAAGTGATTTTTTATTGGGTATTTCAGCAGCTAAACAAGGGATTATATCACATTTTCTTTATACTCTGTAACATCTAATCGCCACCGTGCTCCTGATACATTTTCTCCTGGACCATGAAACGTCCCTCGACTCATCTCCATCCTCTGCCCAGAGCCTCAGTCCAGATGTTCAAAATCTGGATCTTCATCATTTTGCACCTCTCCCTCCTGCACGTTTTCGATGCTGACACGGTGTTTAAGTTCTTCCGCCTGTGTTTCAGTCTGAACTCTTTCCAGGTTTCGCAGTTAAGAGGTCGACATGCTGTAACACCTCAACCTTTGACCTTCTTCATTCTTTTTCCTGGATGGCGTGTTCTTCAGTGTTGGACGAAGAAGCGCTCAACTGTGGTTTTCTTTTTTTTTTATCCACCCGTACATGTTGTACAACAATCAAATTCATGGTGAAGAGTTCTCTGACAAATAATATCTAAAAACATTCAGTCATTAAGATAAAGCAGCAGAAAATTCAGAACCAGAAGTTAAAATGTCCCGAGGCCATGAAAAATCTGAGGCCACGGTCCTTGGTTTGAAAAGAGTGCTGCTCTCTTCAGGTCGAGGGTGAGGAGGAGTTCACGTAGTTCTGGTTTTGTTCATGAGGGAAGAATGGAGCATGAGATTGACAGATTGGTGCAGCGTCTGCAGTATTGTGGACTCTGTGCCGGTCCATTGTGGTGAAGAGGGAGCTATAAGGCAAAGCTCTCTGTTGACTGGTCTGTCTATGTTCCTCCCCTCACCTCTGGTCATGAACTCTGGTAGAGACTGAAAGAATGAAATCGTGGAGACAGGAGGTTGAGATGAGTTTCCTCTGCAGGGTAGCTGGACTCTCCCTTAGAGACAGGGTGAGAAGTTCAGTTATCAGGAGAGACTCAGAGTAGAGCCGCTGCTCCTCCACATGCAGAGGAGTCAGTTGAGGTGGTTCAGGCATCTGGTAAGGATGCTCCCTGGGCTCCTCCCTAGGGAGTTGCTTTGGGCATGTCCAATTGAGAGGAGAGGGAAGACCCAGGACACGCTGGAGAGACCATGTCTCTCAGTTGGTCTGGGAACACCTTGGAGTTCTCCCAGATGAGTTGGAAGAGGTGGCTGTGGAAAGAGAGATGTCTAGACCTCCCTGCTCAAGCTGCTGCCACCACGACCCGACTTCAGAACCAGCGGAATATAATGAATGGATGGATGGACGGATAGAAGTTATTAGACTGTGACATTTTGACTAAAGGATTTGAATCTTACTCCTCAATAAATTAGGTTTTATCAAGTTTTGCCAGTCGGACATCTTTTTAAGCTGATATTTAGCTTGTAAAATGTTCAGCTGGTGTATGTAGCATCATTTCAATCTTCTTTGTCCCTTCAGTTTATGGAGCACTGCAAACCTCTCACTAAAGACTGCCCTGAGGTCTTAACATACCTTGAAGCGAAACACACCAAGGCCTCTCCTGACTTTCTGTCCTCCGTTGAGTTCAGGAACACGTTGGGACGATGTCTGACTCGCGCTCAGTCCAACCTCACCAAAACATTTGTCTACATCAACGAACTGTGTACTGTCCTCAAGCAGCACACTGTCAAGAGGAGGCAGGTCATCTGCAGTGCTGAGCCTGCTACAGCTGAGGCAAGTACATCTCAGTCTACCTCACTCAAGTTCAAGGACAAAAGTAAGGGTAAGACAGAAGAGGAAAGTGAGGTGACGTCTGCAGCAGACGGGGGATCTTCCACTTTAGAAAGCCAGGAGAAAATAAAAGAGGAAGACCAAGAATCTGTAAGAAAAGCCAACAGAGCGTTAAGGAAACAGGTCAGTAAACAAACACTATTTATAAAAGACTGTTTCATGAAAAAGATTTTAGATGATTTATGTTTGTTTTTGTGTCCAGATTGCGTACCTGGAGAATCTGCTGAAGGTTTATAATGACGAGATCCACCATCTGCAGCAGGCTGAGCTGAGTTTAGATGACATGGGGGCTGAAGACTCGACGTACATCCAGGAGCACAAACTCAAGCGAAAGGTCAATGAAGTCAAAAAGTTGGAGCTGCATTAACAGATGAAAAATAAAACATTACAACAAACATGTAATAACTCATCACTTTTTTCCAGATGATGAAGATTTATGAGAAACTGTGTGAACTGAAGGGCTGTAACACACTGACAGGCCGAGTTATTGAGCAGAGGATCAAATACTCCGGCACTCGTTATCCTGAACTCAACAAGAAGGTGAGCTGATGTTTAATTATTTCAAATGTGTCCTGGCAAACTACAGCACGCACAACTTGTTTACTGTTAGTGTGAGCTGATGAACTCAATGAATCAGATTTTATTTTACAAACGATCTGAGCTGTTTCTAAATGAGCTCTTCCTGCTGATCTTACTGTACCCTCTGCTGCCCTGTTCTCATCAGATCGAGCGTTTCATCAACAGTCCTGAGGCCCACAAAAACCCTCCGGATTACCGCGACATCCTGCAGCAGGTGCTGCGTGCCAACGAACGCCACAACCTGTGTTTGAGCAGGAAACATCTGGAGCGGATCGCTGAGGATGCCTTTAGAGACACCGGGGGCCGCATGCAGGAGCGACGCCACCTCGACCTGGTTTACAACTTCGGCTCGCGCCTCACAGACCCCTACAAGCCTGGTGAGACTTCAGATCCTCACTGTGTCTATACTGAAAATGTTTATACTGTGGCTGATGTTGTGTGGTAGAGAACTAAGTAAAAAGGGTGAAATGGAAGGGAATATTATTACTGAGAAAATGTTTAGGATATTAACAAAACAGTTTGTTAAAAAGACAAATGACAACTTGCACTGTGATCATGATAATAATAATAAATACAGAATAGAGACTGTAATTAAACACTGTCCTCCCTGAGCGTTTAGATCATTAACTAACTGTAGTTATTGTCCGATATTTGTTCATAATAACTATTTTTGTTTCTGTAAGGTATATAGAAAATAACTGCTGTGTATGAAAGGGCTTGATTTTTTAAATTATTTTTAAAATATTTTTTTCTCGTTCTGATTGTAAATATTAAACTTTTTGTGTGTTTGTGTGAATGTTTAAGCTACAATTGACTGCAAGAAAGGAGCTGACAAGTCACACACTAAGTAATTAACGTCTGCCCTTCCTCCATTTCTCTTGAAGCTGAGGATCCGGCTCTGTCTGACCCCTCTTTGCTGAAGAAGCTGCGGTCCAACAGAAAAGTGGGTTTGTCTCGTCTGGAGGAGGTCATCACTAAATACGCCGTCAGACAGGACGACACAGAGGAGCAGGAGAGGCTCAAGAGGGTGGAGAAAGACAGCAAGGACAAAGAGGTGCACATGGCAACTCGTTCATGGGACAAACTGTTCATGTCAAATATTCCTGCTGATGTTTAAACTATTTGATCCAAAAGGAACTTTGGTACAAATACTACATCAAATAATGAAGTAGCCCTAGTCTTTAAATTGTCTGTGAGGACCGAGTCGGTACCGTTAAAGGGCAGTTCTGCTTAAATTACTTCAATTGAAACCAGAGAGTGTTGCCTGAGGTTAACAGTAAACTTAACTGACTTTCTTCTCTTGCAGGACCACAAACCAAAAGAGGAACCGCAGACGAGTCAGGCAAATGGAATGGCAGAGGAGGAAGAGGAGGATGAAGAGGAGGAAGAGGACGAGTCGTCAGACCCTGACATCGAGGAGGAGATCCAGGCCAGCACTCAGCAGAACGCAGCAGGTTAGACTGAAGATGTTCAGTCAGAAACAGTTCGTTCATGGTCTCAGAACTTGTTCGGACACTTCTGTGGACGTAAAGCGTCTTTTAACTTCTTTCTTTAAAAAGTTAACTTATGTGTTTTACATTCTCTGTTAACGGCCGAGGGTTTCATCTGTAGATTTGGTTTCTCTTCTTGTTAAAGGCAGGAATGTTGTTGCACGCTAACATGTTTGTGTAGTTACAGAGGGAGAGTAAAAACGAAACTGTTTGTGGGAAGAAGCTTCAACGCCAGGATGATGTCTGAACGTTAGATCTGTTAAAAAAAAAAAAAAAAAAAAAAAAAGTGTATTCTGTGTGTGATCAGGTGAAGGGAGCAGAAAGAGAGAGCGCTTTAATAATCACTTTAATGTCCTCCTTTTTAGGCGAAGATGAGAATGAGGAAGATGAAAACGAGGCAGAACAATGTGAGAGCGACAACAAGGAGGATCAAACTTACGATCAGACAGGAATCGTTTCTGCAGGCGGTGAAGGAAGCGTGAACGATGAAGACGAGCCCCTCACGACTGGAAGTCCCTCCTCTGATGAAACTCTGACCTTTCCCATGTCCAACAACCCGTCCCCGGGGGGCAGCCCCGCCCAGTCGGAGCCCGCGCAGACTCACGAGCAGCAGCTGTCCAACGGCCGCCCAGCCAGATTACAGGAGCCCGTGAGCTTGACCAATCAGCTTTCAGTGGTTCTTGTCCGGGACAACAAGGTCATTAAAGACGGCGCAGTTGTCCACCTGTCAGCAGCAGCCGAGACCAATGGAGATTCTTTCACCGAGCGGGGAACAGTCGGCATGGGTCAGTGTGAAAGTCAAACGACCAACGGGACGTCGCCGCCTCCGAGCCCGAGGACAACGAGGAGCCAGAAGAGGAAGAGGGAAGAAAAGATGTTGGAAAACTCTCAGAGTGTAAAACAGAAGATCAGCTACGACAGGTGAGGCTGTGAGAGGTGAAGACTGCATGACGGGATCAAAAACAATCATCTAAAGGACTAAATGTTCTCAAATCATGTGCACATTTATTTTAGTGTACGCTTATAGATTTATGAATCTGGCTGTTCTCAGATTGATCTCATTCCTCTGAACCTGGTGTTAATTAAACACGCTAATAAAATTCAACTTACTTCAAATGATCGAGTTTTTAATGAACCTCAGGAATTAATTTGGCTTTTTGTTAATTTGCTCCTGTTTCTCTCCTTCCTCCTTCCATCCTCCTCATCAGTGATGCAGACATTCCTCTGGATATGGGGGTCATTAGCTGCAGTTCTCCTCAGGAGGCAGAACCCGCCCGAGCCGACACTCCAACTCAGAGCGAGCTCTACGGCTCGCTGGCAACACCGCCCCCCAAGAAAAACAAGGTACACGAACCGTTAATGAGGTAAAATGCAGAAAATTAAAACGAAAGATTGACCTACCTGACTTTTTAACAACACTTGGAAAAACTTGGACACTTTAGGAGCATCCTCGCCTAAACTAACTAAACTGTGGGTCACAGCTGGTTGTTGTCGTTCTCCTATACTGTACTTGATGATCTGTGTAGACTGCACAGGCAGGACCGACAGCAGATTATTTAAAAAGTGGCAAATATTGTCCAAATAATCCGGCTGAGTGATGTTTTTGCGCGTGAGTTTGTCTACTGCATGAATCAATAAACTATTTTCATTATAACTTTCAGAAACTAGTTATTGGATGTTCATCTGCAACTGATTAACTTTTTAGGGTTAAACCAATTCAAGATGGCCACCACAACTAATTAACTCTTAGCCTACACAAAAATGATTACTCATTGAATTTTAAAGATATTAACTTAAAACATATTGTGATAGTAGCTGAGATTCATCCACATCAGGTCTTTAATAAAAAAAAAAAAAAACATATTTTATAACACATTGTTTACAGCAGGGACTGTGGAAAATGTTTCCATGTATTTAAAAAGATAAACACTGGACAGGAGTTCCTGATTCATGCTCAATAATCCAGGACGGGTTCTTCTGGTTGAAACGTTTCGTCTTTTATCCAAAGGACTTCTTCAGTCTGAGGAGCTGCAACAAACTCAGTCTTATAAATAACACCTTCTCATAGTGGATCAACCAGTTTGTTGTTGACATCCAGAACCAGCTGTTCACATGATCAAGGAGGACCATCCGCCTAACAAGTTGAACACGGAGGCTCCGCCCCTGTTTAAAGATGAACAGTGGACTGAACAGGAATATTTTTAATCTTCGGGATTATTCGGTGAATAATCCGGTTCTTCTCTGTGTTTCCAGGTTAACGTGGCGACTCAGTGCGACCCGGATGAAATCATCGTCCTCTCAGACTCGGAGTAAGTTGCACTCTGGACTCCAGAATGTTTCCAGATCGTCTCTGCAGGTTCGTGAGAAGAACATTTTTCATCTAACTCATCTAGATCCTTCAGGAACTGGATCATCAAGGTTTTTTTTACTCGATCGGCACAAACCGTTCACTGATGTTTGTACTTCAACACGTTGCCAAACAAAAGCCAGGGACTTTTAAATACCTGAACATGTACAGGACGTTTCTGTGGACCCTTCAGGTGCACGTTTCTCTTCTCTCTACCTTTATTTCCTGGTGATGGCAGCACAACACGACTGATCCGTCAGCTGTTTGTGGGGGTGTCTCCAGGCGACGCTCGGGGGTTCGGTTGAGTTTTTGTTCCTGCACACTCTTGTTTACAGTAACTGAGCTTTTCTTCCTTTCAGCAAAGGGAACTTCAGGTCTGCAACAAAAAGAGTTCTGAAATGAAACTTTATGGTTTTTCTGTTAGTTTTTTTTTTTTTTTTTTTTTTTTTTTTTTTTTGCGTGCGAGCCATGTGGGGGTGCTTTACTGCAGCGGGAATAATTAATGAACACAGTAAAAACAAATTTTAAAGTTTTTTAAAAGTCCACAGCTCCCAGAAACCTGTTTTCATTTTTCTGCTCAACTCACATTTTTTTTTTTCTCCTTTTAATCAACTTTTTATGTTTTCATGTTTGGTCCTTTGTGTTTTTTGTTTCTTCTTAAATAATTTCATTTGTCTGACAATGAAAATACTTAAAGCCAGTCGACGTCTGCTGTGACAACACGACACAAGATTACTCAGCCCGTTTTGTTTCTAGAAAATTAACAATAAATAAAACTTTCTGACATAAAAATCACCAGTCATGTTACATATATACATATTTCCTGCACTTTTTTTTTTTTAGTGTTCAGGACCAAGAATGTGCAGCTTACACTGCCACCTGCTGACTTTATTCAATATAGAAACCAGTTATAAATCATTTTCTTTGGAGCCATATTTGAAACAATTCTCTTAATTTTAATCTGACAGCTGAAAGAAAACCAACCTGATGACGCACCTGCATCTAATCCCCTCAGTTCACCTTGTATTTTTATTTTAGTGCTTAATCTTTAGCTGTGTATAATTTGTAGTTGGAACTGAAAACGTGGAAGATGTTTGATACAAAGAACAAACCTGAGTGAATTTATTTAATTGGCTGTAAAAAAATATATTTCTTACACTCTACAGATAAATAAGACTGATTTATCCTCTTAAACTCATCCTTAACAGCTTTTATTGAATTATGTTAGTCCATGTTAGTGTCCCAGATCACCTGATTTTACCTGTTTTAACTGGTTAGGATCGCTTCCAGCCACAGCCATCAGCATCTAGAACAACTCGAATGAAACCAGGAGGAGTTACATTTCATTTCCCTTTTAGGTTAATTTTTTTTTTTTTTTTTTATTTAATTGAATCCTGAATTTTCACAAAAAGAGCTGAGTTTTAGTTTCACCCAAACTGTTTGTTTTTGTTAAATTCTCCATCTGTTAATGTTCAAAGAAGAAATCTGATCATGTTTCATACCATTAAATATTGTTGCGGTCTTTAAAGTTGGATGATGTGCCTCGTTTAAAGGCCGGTATGTTCAAACGTGTGTGTGACGCTCTGTTGTGATGACGGGTGGTCCATCTCCAGGTGTTTTCACCCCCCTTACAGCTCGTGGACACAGGAAGAGGACGACCAGCAGCATCAACGAGCTGTGTTGGATCGAAGACATTCGACTAACTAACCCCTCCTGGTTCTTGAATGCCGTGTTTTTTTTACCTCACAGGTGAAATGTTTTGAGCAAAGCTTCTTTCAGATTTATTAGAGGTTTGAGACGTGATATTTGTTGCTACAGTCTGTCCTCGTCTCTGCAGAGGAGCGATCCATCCTTCACTGTGATTTCTTTTTTTTATATATTAGAATAAATGGTGCATTTTGTTACAAAACGGTTTGTGTGAACTTATTTCAGATCCACAGTGAAAGATGTTTCATGACTGAGAGCTTGACTTCAGTTTATCTTTTGGTTCCATTTACATCTGAAGAGCTTCATTAAGAGAAAACTGATCAAATTCTACAAAAAATAGTTAAATTCAATCGACGAGATGGTTTGTTAAAAAAAAATTAACCAATGAAAACACTTCACTTTATATCTGATGAGAAAATGATAAATGATTGAGCTCATACTTTTATTTTGTGAACATGTTTTTACTCGGCTGCAGTTTCTCTGAAAATTGAAGCTGGAGAAAATCTGCATAATTTTAATTAAATAAAGATCTGGGTTTATTTCTATATCAGTCAATGAAGTTCTGCAAAACAAACAAAAGAAGGGTTTATCTGGAGAATCTTATCAGTTTTACACGCTGCGGGGTCCATTTGTACGACCCAGCTTTATAACCCTGGTCTGGACTTTGTGAAACATGAGGACAGTCCAGATCCTGCAGCTAAAACACATTTAAGATCTCATTACTGAAGATTTTCTAACCTGCTTCAGTTTTCTAGATTTCATAGACGAGTTCTCGAGATCCAGAATCTTAAAGAACTCAGTTCCTGCAGGATTTACTGAACGAAACATTAATTCTGCTTTAACGTTCTTTTTGCCTCTATAAACATAAAAACATCAACAGTGAGCAAAACGTCTGAATCATTAATAAAGTTGGAGCGAGACCAAAACAATTTAATAAAAAATAAATAAGCAAGCTGCGGTTTCAGAAGACATCTCAGATTTTCAGTTTGAATTCATTTAAAATCTGCCTTTGTGCTAATTCATCATCTATTTGTATTTTAATCACAGGATAAATAAAAACAGCCAGGAGTAAAAAAACAAACTGAGCCGTCGGTTATTTCCCAGATAATTTATTAGTCCATAGTGTTCGTACATGGAAGAGGTTAATATTGATTCACGGTTTAATTCCACTCGTTTGTTGCGTCTCTCCAACAGGTCAAACTGTTTGAATAAAAAAGGTTCTGTAACTTTATTTAATGTGCAAAAATCAAAACACTTCAGTGATTTTCAACAGCAGCTTTGACATTTTAAAAATGATCCTTAAATCTGCTAAAGACGAAGCAGAAACAAACGTCATTTTAAAAAAGCATCATGAAGTGGTCAGAAACTGAAATGATCCATCTTTGGTTCGTCGTCGGTTTCAGTATTTTCAGAGGACTCAAAGGACAAACCTGCAGGACTTGGATGTGACGCAACAATAACAGGATTATTTTCTGCAGGAAGATTAAACTTTAAACACATCCTGCTTTTAATGTTCTGACGTGAACTTTAACTCTGAGGCAAAACGTTTCAAACATCTAAATACTACAGAAATATACAATGTTGGACTGTTTTTCTTGTTGGAAGCAAAATTAAAATCTCTAAATTCAAGTTCAAGTACGATTCTGTCAGAAAACACTTGTGTTTCTGATGAGTAAACAAATTAATGTTGTCATCTTCGTGTTCATTTGCAGTGACATTAATCTCTAAATGCAGATATTTACACCTTACAGTGTTTGCACAGTTTAAATGGATGAAAACGTTATCGAGCTCATCTCAAACATTTACTTCTCGTTCAGTTTCCTCTGTGACAAACAACAAAATGACAGAAACACACCAGAGGAAGCGCTTCACAAACATCCCATCCAGACTGAGCTGCAAACCTGCAGATTAATCATCCAAACTGAACCTTCACAGAAGGCAAAATATTAAATCTACGACTCTACGTGTAAAATAACTCTGAAGGCTTCATAGTTTTAAGAGGTTCTGTGTCGTATATGTTCCACCACTGACTGCTTGGTTCTGCAGCAACAAAAATGTTTTTACGTCTGAAGGGGGTTAAAATGTGGTGATTAAAAACAGTTTTCATATTAAAATGTTTGTTTCCATCATCAGACAGTAACAGTACCACATATGGACACAAGTGGGCACAGTTCCTTAAAACAAAAGGCATTTAAAACTGACTAAAATAAAATAAAAATAAATCACGTTCCTGTTTGGTTGTTTGAACATGACTGAACAGCGCCCCCAGTGGACAATCTGCAGCTCTGCAAGGAAACCAAAATAAAACTACTGCATTCTGCAATTTAAATATTTATTTTCTAGTCAACTATTATTAATTAGTTATATCACTTATGAGGTGCTGTTGGTCTAGAAGATTGGTCTTATTTTGAAAGAAACCTTGTAAACATTTAGCTCTGTTGCCATGGTTACAGGTTAACTTGTATTAGCAGGACATTTAAACCAGTGTAAGATAACAGGACAATAACTATAATAAAAGGTACTTAATATAAAATAAACAAAATCCACCTTTTTTCCTCACTTTGATGGTTAATGTGACTTTAAATGAAATATTTGTAATAAAGTCTGCAGACGAAAAGGTTTAAACTCTGGTCTAGAAGACGTTTTGTAAAAGCCACGTGTTTGAATGCTGAGCTGTCGTTACGTCGCTCCACTTGAGCTTGATATTTATTCCTGACAGCTGTTTTACTCGTGCGTTCTTCCTTCCTTTCACGTTCTGCAACAGATTCATGTTTTCTCTTAGATTCTACTGGAGTTAAACATCCAAACTGCCTCATTTGATGGAGTTCAGAATAATCTTTGTAATGTTTAACTTTCCCATGTGTACTTTCACCTGCTCACAAAAACAAGTGTCTGAACAAAGCAGCTTCTGTGAGAAGGATTATTTTTATTTGTGTTCAAATCTTTATAAATTTGTCTCTGAGATGGATCAGAGGAGACACTGACTGCACGTCATAGTCTCTTCTGTAAAGTCAGAAGACTCAAAGGGTTTTCCCCAAATGATCCCAGTCAAACATCTAGCACCAATATTTAATCTCTGATAAATGAATTAACGATACGTCTGTATATTTACAGTAATCTCAATATTCTTGTTAAGCTGCAAACAATCGAAGAACACAGTAAAACATTAAAATCAGCAGATAAACTGTTAATAAGGAGACATTCTGAATCTATTGTTTCCAGGACGAGTTCGTGTTCTGGTGTGTTGGAACATTTTATACTTTTAGTGAATCCAAACAACGCAAAAATCCCTCCCTGCACGCAAGACTGAGATCAATCAGGATTATTGATTAGGTATTAAACAAACAAAAAAAATCACAACAGCCTCAGTTTGACAGATCTTTTCCATGAAACATGGAGATTAAAAAACAGAAAATCCACCACGAACGATGTGAGAAACTCAAATTATCTTTTTTCAGCTTGTTTTAAAAATCTTGTTAGAACAAATCCTGCAGCTTTCAGATACAGTATATTAGTTGTTGTGTTTATATTTAAAAAATAACTCATTTGTAGTTATTTTCCCTATTTTTAATTTGACTAAAGGTTGTTTTACACACCGGCAGGTCACAGAACAATTGCAGAGGATCAGCAGAGGATCAGCCAGGTGGAACGACTTTACACAGAGACCCAGAGAATTCTGGTTTCCTCTCAACAGAAGAAAACAAACGTTATGTATTCAATGAACCCTGGATGACCACCAGAGGGCGGTGCGGAAAGCACTGAATGTTCATGTTCCCATCGCATGCGCTGTTCCAGTAGTAAGTCCATCGAGTCAAGGTGTGACACGGATGACCAATCAGAGGCTATACAGCCTGACGTCATTAGCGGCTCTGCTCCTGCAGAATCTTCTCGTGGAACGCAAAGATTCTGGGTGACAGAGAAGCTCTGGCGGTCATCCGGGATCCATAGAACCGTGGTTAAATACGTAACTTCCTTTCTATTTCATCCCTCCTGACCGCCAGAGGGCAGTGCTGAAAGCGCTGAATGACTAATACCAACAATGTCACAAGGAATCCTGAGCACATACCTCACTGAGGAGCCTCAGAGGAGCCTTCCAGAAGAACCTGGCCCAGGGGATAAGAGGTGGCCACGTTAACTCTGTAGAATCTGGTGGACGTGCTTGGGGAAGCTCATGATGTGGCAACACATATTGCTTCCAGTGGGACTCCTCTCAGGGCCGCCCAGGAAGCAGAGACGCTCCTGGTAGATGCACCTTCACGCCGACCGGCAGTGGGCTGTGCCCTGTGGCGTAGGCATGGCAGATGACGTCCACGATCCAGTGGGAGAGATGCTGTTTGGAAAGAGGACAGCCTAACCTAGAGCCTCCGTAACACACAAACAGCTGGTCTGAACGTGGTAGAACAGCAGTAGCTGCATCGTACGCCTCCAGTGCTCTCACCGCACACAATAACCCAGACCCATCGCCAGCCCCCCGGCGCAGGCTGAAAACGTGCCAGCCTCGACGGTTGGTTACAGTGAGAGTGAGGCAACACCTTTGGTACAAATGCAGTGTTTGGCCACAAAGTAACACCAGAGTCCTCAGGGCCCCACCTGAGACATGAGAGGCTGACAGAGAGAGCATGTAGCTCGCCGACCCTCTTTGCTGAGACAACAGCCAACAAAAAATCCGGCTTACATGAAAGCTACTTGAGGTCCGGCTGCGTCAGAGGCTCGAATGGAGGGTGGCACAGAGCTTCGAGAACCAAGGGCAGAGTACCCGGAACTGCAAGTGGTGACCCCAATATGTAAACCTGAGAAAGTGGCCATGTTCTGCCGCAATAGGCACATGACAGTAAGCATCCTTCATGTCTATAGACATGAACCATTCTCCCCTCATGACAGCTTGAACACAGCTGGTCGGTAGACCGACTCACGAAAGCTCCTGCCGGGTCTCTGCTGAACTGCACGAGGGTAAAGACCACCCGGCTGATTATGACCCCGAGGCGGCGGCCGAATGCCGGGGTCACGGGCGCCTTGGATGCTGAGGAGGTGGACGGGGCATTGCCCTGCTAGGCTTGAAAGTTGCTGCCTTGTCTGTCGTGCCTGGACGGTCTGTTCCAGTGCTTCCAAGGCAGCTGAACTGAACAACTCCCCCAGCACCACCGGGGGCATTACAGAGGGTTCTACGACATGGCTCGGTCAGTGATGACTGCACCAACCAGACCTGTCAGCGAGCCTGGATCATGAAGGACATCACGCACCCAAGTTCTCTCGTCATCACTGCAAAAGCCTGAAGCGCTGCATCGCTAAAGCCCATTGTTACTGTTGCGCCGCTAGTGCCCTACGCGGAGAGGGCAAACATGAGGTGTGCCATGGAACTGCTGAGGCGGCCAGCACGTGCTCCAGCGTAATAAGCTCTGCAGAGGAATTCATCCATGACGCAACACTGAGCTCGTGGGTACCGAATATCACTGCACAGAGCTTTCTCTGGTGATACGATGAGCGAGGGAACAGCCTGAAGAAGGCACTTCCAGGGGTGGACTCCTCTGGTTGTGGGACGTCCAGCTGTTGGGAGAAGGGCGAAAACCGCCGTGGTCCCCAGCGAACAGCAGAAATACCTTGAACGAAGGCTAAACCGTTGCAGCCCCCAGGAGGGCGAACACGCTGCTCCAGCCAATGGGCAGTCAGGACTCCGATGATGGTGAAAAGGTCCAAAGGGCTGATGCCCTGAATTGAACCGTGCGCGAGAAGTAAAAAGGAGCGGAGCCGCGGATGATGTCAGGCTATATAGCCTCTGATCGGTCATCCATGTCACACCTGTGACTCGGTTGGAATTACTACTCGAAAGGCGCATGCGCATAGGGAACATTCAGTGCGTTCAGCCCCGCCCTCTGGCGGTCAGGAGGGATGAAATAGAACAAATGATTTTCCTCGGAGAGCAGGTCTGTTCAGATGAGGTCACTTTAAGTCGGTGCCACAAACGTGGAAACTTCAGATGAAACGGTTTCACAATCTAAGCGTCCGATTTATCAGGATGTGCTCAACAGGAGCCCCATCCTTAAACTGTCTTTGGAAGAGGACCGGGCTGTTTCCTGCAGCAGGAACCAGAAGAACCCCCCCCAGAACCAAACCCTACTTTGATAAAAGAGAACTGGTTTAAGTCACGCTGCTTTCATCCGGACTGACTTCACACACATCTTCATCACACACACCCAGACCTCCAAACATCCCCGGCCCCTGATCCTGACCCGGACTCTGAGAGACCGCCCCCAGCATCGCCCCGGCAGCAGCCACCGTGTTGCTGATGCTTCCTGTGACGGTGCCGTGCTGAGGCACCAGAGTTCCTCCTCCCAGGACACTGCTCCGTCCTCCTTCACCTGGAGACAGGAGGTGGTGTGGGGAGGAGCTAAAATCAGGCCCGTCCTCACCTCCACCCCCTCCTCGCCTCCCTCTGTCACCGCTTCCCCCTCCGTCTCCTCCGTCCCCCGGCCCGCCGCGCCTCTCGCAGTGCGAGCGGTGCCTCATGAAGCTGTCGCGCCACATGAACTTCTTGCCGCAGCTGAGGCAGTCGTACGGCTTGAGGCCGGTGTGGGTCTTCATGTGCTCCGTCAGGTGGTGCTTCATCTTGAACTTCTTGGCACAGACGGGGCAGTGGAACGGCCGCAGGTCCAGGTGCATGTTGATGTGTCGGTCCCTCATGCTCTTATGGGTGAAGGTCTTCCCACAGTGACACATAAACACCTTCGTTGATCCACCGGTGCTGCTGCCGCTGCAGCCGCCTCCAGCCCCTCCACCATCTGGACCATCAGCCCCCAAAACAGCCTGTAGGTGGACTGCTCCATGTTCCAAACTAGAACCTTTGAAGGAGGCTCCCCCCATCATCCCTCCTGCCATCCCCAGTGGAGGAGCAGCAGAATCCAGGGAGAGTCCAGAGGCCTGGCTGTAGAGCAGGATCTGGTTCCCCTGCATGTCCAGCGGCAAGAGCTGGGCCCGGGCCGAGGCTGCAGACTGAACCTGGCCAAGCAGAGCTGAAACTGCCCGGCTGGTGTTCTGGTTCTGACCCGCAGTGCTGTCATGAAGATGCTGAGCTAAGGTCTGTTCCATCAGACTGCCTTCAAACTTGAGGTAGTCTTCTGAAGTCTGGCAGTAGTCCACCTGTACAGAGACAGAGATTTAGGATCCAGTCCTGAGTAAAAAAAAAAAACTACTTTCAGAACAAGTATGTAAGGATTTAAAAACATCAGAACATTTTTTTCTGCTTTGGAGTAAGCTGTTGGGGGAGAAGCAGTTTTTGGTTGGAGTTTCTTCAGACTGATGAAGCCTTCTGGATGGAAGGCGAAACGTCTCAGCACAAAAAAAAAAAGAAACCGTCCGGATGACCTGACTGTTGGATTTTATACCTGGATTATTGAACATGGACTTTGGTGATCAGAACATTTAGCCAGTTTAAAAAAAAAATAGAAAGTTAATTACATAGTACTTGTTCTATTTTACCCATATATGTTGGAAGAAATGCTTAGAGGTCTTTTCAATTTAACTGTGGACGTTTGGCGCCCTCTAGTGGTTATTTGAAGCAGCACCACATTCCATCAGATGTCTGTCATTTCTCCACAAATACAAATACAGGTGGTCCCCGAGTTACGAACGGGTTCCGTTCCTACGGCCCGTTCGTAACCCGATTTTGCCATAACTCGGAG
>JAVCKU010000139.1:1915516-1926873 GCA_032273985.1 Hypsolebias coamazonicus | reverse complement strand
TGCTGATCTGTTTCATGTTGCTGTGTTCATTCGTGCTCATCTGCTCACACAGACTCATGTTCATGCTGCTGTTCGGCATATTGTTTCTATGCTATTAGTGCTTAGTGTATTTTTAGTTTATGTTTTTCTGAGTTCTTATCTTAGATCTTCTTGCTGTTTTTCTTTTACATTTTATTGTGGGATGTAACTGGGAGCCTGTGTACATAATCTCGTCCCACCACATGTACCACATGTGGTGCATATGACAATAAAATTCTGACAAAATAGATGAAACTCTTGTGAAAATAGTTTTATAAGCTCGATCATCCAGGTAAATAACAACAAAAATTGTTAAATCATGTCAAATGGACATGCTTCTTTAAGTGAAGAAATGTTTCATCCCCCATCCAGAGGACTTCGTCAGTCTGCAGCCTGCCAACCAGATCTGTCCCATAAGTAGCCTTCACTGCTGTGTTTCAAGCCTGAAATCTACAATCATCTCCTTTGTTTTGTTCACATTCAAGATGTTTGTTTCCACACCATGCCACAAAGCGGTCCACCAGTTCCCTGTACTCATCTTCTTGTCCATCTCTGATCCACCCGACCACTGCAGAGTCATCTGAATATTTCTGCAGATGACAGGAGTCTGGCTTGTACTGATCCAGGTGATTGTTGAGGCCTCCACCTGAGTCTTCTGGAGTTTCTGACAGAGCAAATCAGGCTGGATTGTGTTAAATGCACTGGAGAAGTCAAAGAACATGACTCTCACAGTGATGTCTGCCTTTTCTAGATGACAGCGAGCTTGCTGAAGCAGGTGTATGATGGCATCTTCAACTCCAAGTCCACGCTGATAAGCAAACTGCAGTGGGTCCTGATATGTGCTTGTTTGTTTAGTCAGGTGGACCAACAGGAGTCTCTATAGGACCTTCATGATGTGGGATGTCAGGGCAACAGGTCTACAGTCATTGAGGACTGATGGGTGAGGTTTATTTGGTACTGGAACAAGGCAGGATGTTTTCCACAACACTGGAACCTCCTCCTGGGTCAGGCTAAGGTTGAAGAGGTGCTGCAGAACCCCACAGAGCTGCTCTGCACAGACCTTCAGGACTCTGGGACTGACACCATCTGAACCTGCAGCTTTCACCAGCTGCTTCCTCACCTGACTTCTGGAGATGCAGAGGGGGGAGGCAAAAGAGGTATCAGTATCTATCATATTTGAGCTGCATCTGTCGCACACACTTCAGTTTCACACCGACAGGAAACGATGGGGGGAAAAAAAAAAGTTTGGTTCAGACCTCAGAAATGTGTTAAACACAAGTTCATGTTCAGTTCTGAGACCACAGGCTGAGAGTCAGTAAAACTCAAGAGTTAGAGCCAGTTCCTACAGGCTAATGTGGATTAGCTGTGGCAGCCATCTTGAACTCTGAAGGTTAGTCATTTGTAGACATACAGATGATCCGTTAACATTTCTTCACGAGATGTTTTGGAAACTGATGCACAAAAACCTGTGGAAACAAACAGTGTGCCTCCACCTTGTTGGCCAATAATTCTTTGCAGGCTTTCAGCATGTGTTGTAATCAGAACATTTCCACAGCAGACCTGTGGCTCCAGGTGAAGCCTGTCTAAGTCACAGATGACTCAACAGCTTTACATTCACTTAAAGGTTTAGTAAGGTTATAAACAATATCTTACCTGTTGGACATGGCTCGTTGTGCTACCTCAGGTTGGACTGAAAATTAATTTTCTGAGTTCCACATTACAAAAATCAACTGAAGGTTAAAATCTAACCAGGTGGAGTCAGGTCCTCTGGACAGACTGAAGAGGTTTTTTTGGATAAAAGACAAATCGTTTGAACGAGAAGAACCCAATCAGTGGACCTGACTCAACCTGATTAGGTTCTGAGCAGCTTCAGGACATGTAGGTTAAAATATGACATCCAGTTTTTTAACTTCACGTCAAGTATTCGTAATGACGTCATCACGTCGCAGTTACACAACAGAAAATGAATCAACTTCCTGTTTGGAGCACGTTGCGAACCGGTGTTACACCAAATTCTGTAACCACCGTATATTGTGACCATAGGGGGCAGTGTTGCATGCACTGTTGCAGGTGCGGGGTGGTCGACTGCCCCACTGTTTTTAGTTTCGATTTCGACGTGCCACACTTTTCTTTCAATTTTGCAGCTTAATAATAATAACTAATAGTTTTGGTTTTCCTGTGACTTATCTGCAGTTTGATAAATAGTTATCCAGCATCATATACACTCCCAATGTTTTGTTGGTCTTTATTTTTGTAAATATTAAATGACATTTTTTTTGCATCTTAAGATCCTATGACATCATCAACTACTCGAGCTCTACTCAAGCTTTATTGTGTTAATGTCGAGTTTAAAAATTATGTACTCGTTCAACCCCTGACATTGACCCAAATTTATTAAGATCCAAGTATGTGCAGCCCTCTGCAGTGCTCCACACAATGGAGTTGTGGGTTTGTGGAGTTGTGTGGAGTGTGGTAGCTCGGTGTTCTGTGGTTGTGTCAGGAAGGGCATCCTGCATAAAAAACAATCGTCATGTCTTCATGTGAGTTACTTCGCTGTGCCCTTAGAAAAGAAGCAGCCGAAAAAATAAAAGTTTAATTTTATTATGTGCTAGCTAAGCAATTAGGGATGCACGATATTGGAGTTTTGGCCAGTATCTGATATCTTGATATGTTAAAACTTATTTGGCCGATAACTGATACCAGTACTGATTTTTTTTCTCTCCCTTAGACCTGCTTATAGAGACTGCATAGCTTTCTCTGCTGTGGAATTAAAATACTACATTTTTCTGCATGGTCTTTGTCAATCTGGCCTGCTACAAAATGCGGATGACAAAAAGGGGGCTGGAAATGATGTAACACTATATAAATACAGACCCTTTCCAAAAAAAATTAGAATATCATGGAAAAGTTGTTTAATTTCCATAATTCCATTCAAAAAGTTAATCTTTAATAGATTCAAGGCTCACAATTAAAAAAATTTCAAGCATTCACTTGTTTATTTTTACATAATTTGGGCTTCCAGCTCAGGAAACCCACAAAAACGGGATAAAAAAAAATAGAATACGGTGGAGAAATCAGCCCACACTTCTCAGTTTTTGCAGAACAAAAGAAAGAAATTATGATCACAACAAATAATCAAAATATGGTACTTTCGAAACAATATATCAATCTTCAATACTTGGTTGGGAATCCCTTTGTCTTAATCACTGCCTCGATGTGACGTGGCATTGAGGCAGTCAACCTGTGGCATTGCCTGGGAGTTATGAAGCCCAGATTTCCTTGATGCTTGCTGTCAGCTCTTCTTTGTTGTTGGGTCTGGGGTCCCTCATTTTCCTCTTGAGAATACCCCATAGATTCTCAATGGGGCTTAGGTCCGGCGAGTTGGCTGGTCAGTCAAGCACTGTGGCATGGGCATCAAACCAGGTTTTAGTGCTTCTGGCAGCATGGGCAGGGACCAGGTCCTGCTGAAAGATGAAATCTGCATCTCCATACAGATCCTCAGCTGAAGGAATCATGAAGTTCTCTAAAACGTTCTGGTAGACTGTTGCGGTGACCTTGGATTTAAGAAAGCAGAGTTTACCAACACCTGCACTGGACATTGCATCCCAAATTATGACTGACTGTGGATATTTCACACTGGACCTCAAGCATTATGGGCTCTGTTCCTCACCCTTCTTCCTCCAAACCCTTACGAATGAAAGGCACACTTTACTTTCATCAGAAAAGAGGACCAAGGAACTCGACAGTTGTAGCCCATCTCCTGGATGCGTCTGAATGTGGTGGTTTTTGAAGCTGTGACTCCTTACTCATTCCACTCTTTCTGGATCTTTGCCAGATTCTGGAATCTTCTCTGTTTGATAATCCGCTGAAGATCAGTCATTTCTTTTGCTGGTGCATCTTCTCCTGCCACATTTTGCCCTTCCACTAGAGTTTCCATTGCTATGCTTGGACACAGCACTCTGTGAACAGCCAGCCTCCTTAGCTATGAACTTTTGTGGCTTCTCCATCCGATGGAGGGTAACAATGATGGTCTTCTGGCCAGTTGTTATGTCTGCAGTCTTCCCCATATTGAACCGAACTGAGACAATTGAACCAAACTGAAGCAATTTAATGACACCTGGGGAAACCTGTGCAGGTGCTTTGAGTTTAGTAGATGATTAGTGTGTCACATTCTGTTTAAAACATTCAAGTCCTGCAAAATTTGGGCTGATTTCTCCACAGTATTCTATTTTTTTGAAATTCTGTTTTTGTGGGTTTCATGAGCAGGAAGCCCAAATTATGTAAAAATAAACAAATAAGTACTTGAAATTGTTTAAATTATGGGCTCTGAATCTATCATCTATTAAAGATTAACTTTTGAATGGAATTATGGACGTTAAACAATTTTTCCATGATATTCTAATTTTTTGGAAAGGGTCTGTATGTAGGGAATCCAGGCAGCTGAGAAGGATACCAAATCTGTCTACGTGGTTCCTGTTTGGTTCCTTCTCTTCAGCCGGTACGAGAAGAAACCTGGAGGATGGAGAGGAAGAAAGAAGTTACAGTGAAAAACGGGAGAAAATGCATTTTCTGTGAAAAAACAGAGCTCTGAGGACAGATTCATGTTGCTGAAATCTGTTGAAGCTGAAACTGAGTTGTCAAAGCTCACAGAGAAGAACACTAAACACTGAAAGTAATAAAATGCCAGATAAAAGTAGCAAAACATTTTCTAAAAGTAGCACACGAAGACAAAAATAGACCAAGTATGCTGAAGAGAACAGTGTCTTTAAAAGGATTAGAACTCTTGATGTCTTTCTACAGGCAAACTTTATATACACAAAACATTGCTGGACTGAATGAGCTGAACATATCTGACACTTGAATAGTTAAAACAGCACAGAGTGTGCAGAAATAATCACGTCAAAAGAAGTCAGGAAGAAAAGAAAGAACAGAGAGAAACAGGAAGACTCTAGTGTGAAGGCTGACTCCACACAATCCACAGAGTGAAGGCCCTCATTCACTGAGGGACTTACCTGAGAGATGTTCACTCCGGTCAGTTTCTCCACGGCGTCGGGGAGGCGGGTCATGATGTCCAGAACCTCCCCTGACAGTTTGGCTGCTCCCACATCTCCTCCTCCGCTCGACACCATGGTGACTTTTTTGGCTTTGCACAGAGGCTTGCTGATCTCCTCTGCCATCTGATGTGAGACAAGCATGACGCAACATTAAAACTAGAAACAAAATAAATTTATTTATGACATGAAGTCAGTCAGAGGGAGGGCACAGGCCTTCTCATACATCTTTAGCTCATAAGACTACACCAGGCGGTAAAATCTTTAGGTAGAAGATGCTTCTTCTCACCAGAGGCAGTTTTTCCAGCAGCATGTCCACCATGGCTCCATCCTTGTACTCCTGGAAGGCCTCGGCCTTCTTTGACATCTGCTCCGCTTCAGCGCGACCTTTGGCCTCGACAGCAAAGGCCTCCGCCTCACCTTTAACCTGAAGGAGTGTTTCACATGTTCCAGTTACAAATCTCCAGTTGTTCTGCTGTATTGTCACAATTATCCTGCACGCTGTTCCTCTTGTTGGTTTGAAACTCACCCTGATGGCCTCAGCTTCAGCTTCAGCCTCCATGATCATCTTTATACTGCACAGACAAAACAAAAGAAATGCACAGTCAGCAAACACGTGTTACTACCAGGGGGATGGAAAGAGTTTTAAAATCCCTTCAGGGACTTCAGCTGTTCTACAGGGTTTAACAGATGTCAAGCTCCTTAAAAATACCTTCATAAAAACTGACTAATGTCACATTACGATGCAGTGTGAATACTGAGTGCTGAATAATTTGACTGAATTTGCTGAAAATGAAGGGGTTATTAAAGCTAACAAAGCAAAACACTTCCTAAAAATCTATGTTGCTAAATGCTAGCTAAAAGGTGCTGAAGTCAAGCAAAAAGTACCTAAATGCTAGCTAAATGTGGCAAAACTCAAGCTAAAGTTAGCAAAGGCTAGCTGTAAGCTAATATAGCAAAACACTGTTTAAAAGCTAAAAATGCAAAAGATTAGCAAATAACCATAAATGTTGAAAGGTTGGCTAGAAGCTAAAGTAGAAAAAGGCTAGCAAAAAGATGAAAGTAGTAAAAACTATGTGAAAACTGCAAATTTAGACAAAGTTGTTTTTGAAAAAAAAAAAAAAAAGATTTCTAAATGTATGAGTATGAAATTCTTTAATACAGTTAAATATTTTATAAATGACAGCTGAAGTAGATTTTTATTTTATTTAAACTTTAGCATTACTTAATGCCTCACCAAAGCAGCCATTTTATTTATATTTTACTATTTTTATATTTTACTGTGACCCAAAGACTGTTTTATTTTTGGATAAATTTTCCATTTTTTAAGTGCAATGTTTTCCATTAAAACTGCATTTCCACTGTAAAACATCCCCTACAAAACATGCATTTGTTGTTTCTTTCTTTCATGGTTAACAACAAGACCTGAAACTTCATCTCACGTCTCAAAAAGTTTGCGTCTTCATCTCACCGCTCAGCCTCAGCCAGTTTCTCCAGGCGGTACCGCTCAGCCTCCGCAGGCTTCTTCACTTTGGCCTCCAGCTCCTTCTCCCTGCGAGTGATCTCCTGCTCCTGCAGCAAGATCTGCTGCGCCCGTTCCACCACCTGGATCTGCATCTTCTCCTCCTCAATACGCTGCTTTGTCTTTGCCACCTGGACAGGAAAATTACAATTATACAAATTATATTTATGTGTATCATCGGCATAATGATACATTTGCATCGTTAGAGTTTCGTGTATAATTCAGCTACACAGAATACTCATAATATTCTGTGTAGCTGACTGCAAAGATCATGTATGGGATTATTCTTCATGAAAAACATTTGATTCTCTCACCTTTAACCAAAAAAATTTCTAATGTGCAAAACTAGGATCAATGTTTTGGTTTGACCTGGGCACAATAATTCAGAAAGCAGAGAATCTGCTTGTTACAATATTTTAACAAACAAATACACTGACAGTAAGAAATACTAACTTGAAGAAAAAGTGTTATTAACTCTGGTCAAAAGACAAAATCACAGGACTGTGATCAACTTTGTTAAACTTTTATCAAACAGTCAGACCGCTCCTTTTATTTGATGTGTGGTTATTGTTTGTGTCCATATTAAAAGGTATCTTAATATTTTTCTGTAGTTGATAACACTCAGACTCTTTAGCATGTTATTTTTGGGTTTCCTAATTAAACAGTTAGCTTCCTTTCCCTCTCATTTTATTTTAATGTTTCATTATATTTGGTATCAAAATGTTCAATCACCTGGACCTGAAAAGTTCTGAAGTCATTCAGTCATTCATAATTCATTCCATGGTCTGTAAATAACCTATAACAAACCATCTTTTGTACATTTATACTTAAAGGTTGTCTCCAAGTTTCTTACATTTGACTTCAGGGTGTTCACTTAAAGAACCATAAAATGAAAAGCAACAGAGTTAATGTTCCTGTCCACTAATATTAATGTTTGTTTATTCTATTGCTTATATTTCCTAATAAACCATCAGGTTTTTTAAAACAAATGAGCTACAAACACTGCAACGTGGAGTTCTCGTGTACCTGGAGCTGGTAGGCCATCTCAGACTCAGCCTTTTTGGTGTTCACTTCAATATCATAAGCTGCCTTTTTCAGCTCGTAGTCTCTCTGGGCCTTGGCCATGTCGATCTCATTCCTGTACTGAGCCGAGATTTTCTCCTGCATCGCGTGAGCCTCCTGCGGGGAGACACAGAGAGGAACAGAGAAAGGAGGAGAACAGGAGGGATCAGTGAGATGACCTCCTCTGAGAAAAAAAAAAAAGAAGTGCTGTTTGAAGATGGTGGAAACAGAACTGAAATACTAAATGACTTAACAAAACAAATGATCCATATCAAATACATGTACTCTCATACAGCAAAGATGATGTTTATGTTGGAAAGGGACTGTTACAGGAGCTTCACAGGAATGTGATTATCTCACCCTGATCACAGCATCCCTCTTGTTCTGGGCCTCTCCGATCCGAGCATCCTTCTGCACCTGAGCTGTCCGACCTTTTCCCAGAGAGTGCAGATAGTCCTGTTTCAAATAAAGAGGAAAACAACCGGATGTTAAAATGCAGAAAACTGCTTTTTTTTTAGTTAAGAAGGAAACATATCTCTTGCACCTTTTGACTGCTGGAAAGGGCTCTATAAATAAAGTTTGATTGATTGATTGATTGAATCAATCCAGCCATTTTGTTTTACACAAATGGGACAGAAGATCCCCACCTGGTCATCGTGAACATCTTTGAGAGTGTAGCTGACTACACTGATCCCCATGTTGACCAGGTCAGACGACGCCACCTTGAAAACCTGCTCAGAGAACTTCTTCCTGTCCTTGTAGATTTCCTGTCAGACAAACAACCGGGCTGTGAACGCTGGAGCAGACTCTGGATCATAAACTAGCTATTAGTAATGTAGAAAGCATGTTTTTATATTTGCACTCTTTGTGAGCTCAATAAAACACATAATAATGTTTAATATTTGTTACTGCTGTAAAGTGTTACTTTGCAGAAACTTGCCTCGACAGTCAGGTGGGCGATGATGGCCCGCTGGTGGCCCTCCAGAGTCTCCAAAGCGATCCGAGCGATTTCAGCCTCCGACTTGCCCATAAACATCTGGCAGGCTGCGGCCAGCATCTGTTTGTTCTGACCCTGGATCTTCATCTGTAGAAAACAGTAACACGCTTGCGTTACAGGATATTATCTAACGTGCACAAAAACAAACATCTTCAGATAAAATCTGGGGGTTTCTAAGAGGTAGGAAAACTGAAATGTGTTGTTTAAACCTTTATATAAACAGAAAAGAGAAACAACTTTTAGAGTATTGACCAGCTTTATTTTATTTTAAAAATAAATAAAAATAATCTAGAATTTAAAACAATCAACAGTTTTATCCTAATTGGACATACAGTTTTGTAATCTTCAACTGGGTCTGTCCTGAACATCTCACCTGCAGAACAGGACCCTCTAACAGGAAGCACTTTCTTTACACTTGATGTGTAAGATGGTAATAATATCCCTAAATCTTGGACAAATGTTACTTTAAGATACTGACATATTCGCCTGTCACCAACTGTTTTTCTGATCATAACGTCATAATATCATTGTCATCACTCTTTGTTAAAGAAATCAGGTCTCTCTTGTAAATGAGTCCCTGAGGCTCAATGGGATTAACCTGTCTAAATAAAGGCTGGTGAAAATAATGAATATACAGTATACAGTTTTACTTGTATTTGTTGAGTAAAACCTCCATTAAATCTAAAAATAAATCCCCAAAAAACAAAAAGATTTAAGATTTTGTTGTATTTTAGAAAACTTGTTAACTTTTTAGGATAAAAGTTTAACACAAAACCTACTAAATATTAATATATTTGATTGTTTAGCAGAGCTCATGTGACACTTGGTGGCTGTTTTTCTTCTGAAGATCTGCAGAAACTACCTGTTAATGAGTTTCCACTCATCTTTTCAGAGCATCATGTTATGTCCTCCTGTTGGACCTTCAGTGAAGCGCACTGACCTGAGCAATCCCAGTAACAGAGACGGGAACTCCATGACGAGTGTAGACCTTATCGCTCTTCACATTCAGAGTCAGGGTGTTCAGAGAGATCCTGGAGGGGCAGAGTAAGACATAAAGAGGACGGCTGATGGACGGCAAGTTGCACTAATGGAGTGTATTAATATGACATATTCCTGTTTTGCTTCAGTCGTATCGAGCTAGAAGCTCTCCGTGCATGGCTGCAGGAGACAAAAGCCAGCTACAAAACTCAAATTAAACATTAACTTTGTCTTCAATGTAACTGGACTGAACAAACAGGAACTACATGTGAACTGTAAGACCCAAATCAGACCAGTTTGGAACCTAAAGCCGGCAGTTAGGCAAAATTAAGTGTTGTTAGCAAAGACAACAATGAATTAAGTTTCCTTAAAATTAAACAATACAGTATAGTGTGGCTTTCACTATTTAAATCATTCCAAATAACCAATATTTTATCCATATTCCAATCAATCTGTTTTTACCTGTCAATTTTGATCTTGGGTAGTTAAAATGTGTGTGCTGAATGTCAAAGATAATCTGATGTTGCTGTTGGTGTATACAACAACGTGTAGACCAAACTCAGTGTTTGCTACCTCTGAATCTGCTGAATGCAGGGGATGACGAAGACGCGACCTCCAGCGATCATCAGAGGAGGAGAACGACAGAAGCCTGAGAGCAAACAGAACAAGCACAGCGTCAGATCACAGGTCAGACCAGGATCCCAACCTTTATTAGACTTTTTTCACTATAAAATGCATTTTTTTATAATTTAAATGGTTATGAACACTTGGATCCTATCACTGGCAACCTTAAAATGTTCGAGGATCATCATCTTACCTGACACCACCATAGCCTCGTTAGGACCACAGGTGTAGAACATGTTTGCTGCTTCTCTTTCTGACTGAAAAAATATTAATAAATAAATTTGTAAAACAGCTAATGATAAACTCACATTTTTAGGTCTTTTGCTACAAAAACATTTCATTTTTAGTCTTTTATTTTGATAATTACAGCCTGAAATGTTGAATAATTGTGTTTTTGCTGCTAATGGAGGGACTCAGTGAGGGAGGGCTTGTGACGGGAAGCAGTGCAGACGTAAATTTAATTTACTCAAAGGTTGCGCAGTAAAAGAAAAAAAAACGGTTTAAAGATAAACAGAAACGCAAACTATCAGTCAAATAGAAAAGCGGGCATTTTAAATTATGCGCACATCTCCACACGTCAACATTAATTTAACACCTCGCTATGATTTTCCATCATAGACTCTATTAAAATTTTCCGTTTGTTTACAATCGAGAACTGAAGTGAAGAAAAACGTAATGCACGCTTACCGTTAAAAAACTGATAGTTTAAACTGAACAGATTAAAAAGACGAATGTCAGAATCTGTTGTTTGAAACCGATGTGTTGATTGATCCCAGCAGATACGTTTTTTTTTTTTTTTTTGGTTCGTTGATAAGAAGATGATGCAGCGATGCTCTCTGCGTCTTGGACGGAGCACGCCCATCAGCCGCGCGGCGCGCCACTGCCCCCCAGCGGCCTGGTGGAGAACTGCACATGGAATCATTATAATGACAGGTGAGCTGCTTTTTCCTTCAGGTGAGCTCCAACTCAAGGATGTTTCTTAAAAATAACTATGCCTGATTTGAATATTTCCACTTTCTGGTTCAATTTTGATTGAAGATTGTTTAAATAGTATGTTCCTTAATGGAACTACTAATGAAGAAATAATGAATATAGTTAATAAATT
>JAVCKU010000139.1:1902336-1912391 GCA_032273985.1 Hypsolebias coamazonicus | reverse complement strand
GAAACCTGCTGGAACTAATGTAGCGCTAAGATAGCGGCGCACACTACAGGTGTGCTAGCTAAGTTACTACAGACATAGTGCTCCACTTCTTTCACACATCCTAACCTCCCACCCCCGTCAACAACTGCCAGCACTAATGTGGCGTTAAGCTAGCGCACAAGACAGAGCTGTCTCCCTGTCCTCCCCCTGTGAGCGCCCTGCCAATGACCAAGGAGAAACATGAATTAAAGTTTCATGATAAATGTGTGTGTGTGGGGGGTCCGAATGAATATTTTTTAAATGTGCGGGGACATGTCCCCTTCACATATAATTATTGCTATGTCTATGCTCAGAATGATTGAGGTGATTTCTTTCTTCTTGTCAGATGAAAGAAATACCTGAGCTCAAGCGTTTTCACCTGGGTTCTCTGCTGCAGAGGTCCATCCTGTGGTCCAGCCCAGAGACAATGTAATGTGAGCAGGAAGTTTCGTCACAGCAGACAGGAAAGCCTCAGAGTCCAGAGGTTTTGCCTTTCCTCCAGGACCACACAAGATATCTGCGTTGATCCACACTGGGGGGCTCAGCTCAGCCAGAACGTCCTTCAGGAGAACCAGGGATGGAGGTACAGCCTCCAAGCTGTGTGAAATAAAAAACACAGGTCCAGAACCACACAAAGACCAACAGTACTGCAGGAGAACAGGCTGGTCTCACCTCTTGAAGTCCAGTTTAATTCCCTTGTTGTAAACCTTCACCTCCTGCAGCCACTCGCTCAGCGTGATGTCACTGTCGTTGTCAGGGGGGTGGGCCATGACGGGCTCTTTGGGGTCATGACCTCTCAGGATTACATCTGCTTCAATCATATGAGTTGGACCTGAGAATGAAAACATAGTTCAAACACAAACCTGTCGAATTCTGACTGAAACAATTTGAGTTAAAAGTGTTGTAATGTAAATGTACACTAGTCCCTTGTTTATCGTGGGTGTCAAGGACCACGCCCACCAGCGATCAGTGAAAAAACCTCCAAGTTGGGCTACAGTAGTCCAAGTTCAAGGTCAATTCCAGTTCAGTAAACTTTGTCATGACGTGCCAGGCTGCAATCACACTCACTCATCACCCGTTACCCCCAATCTCCCTCCTTAAATAAACAGTTTAAATTTAAATACTGTAATACATTAATTAAACAATCCATGCAGCATGGACTGTTTAATTAAAATGTTACAGTATTTAAATTTAAATTGTAGAAATGTGCAGCAGGACATCAAAGGGTTAACCCTTCACACATCTCTTCAGCACAGAGCAGAAATGAACTTCTTGATCAATTATACTGAAACAACTGAACATAGAAGTTCCAAATTGATTAAAAATAACTTTTAACACTTTTATATTTTGTGACTAAGCTGATATTACGATGTTACATACTTTGCATTTTAAGTTGGAAGACAAAAGTTCGATCGGTGCATCTGGACAGCAAAGGGTTAATCCTTCACAAAGAAAACGCAGCAGAAGAAATGTGTGTGTGGTACATATGGAGATCAGCTGATCGGCTGCAGGAGGGAGCTTCCCCTGCACTGGTGGGCTGCACACATGATGCAAAAATATTAAAAATAGTTTATTTTAAATAAACAAACCATGGCTCACCCATCAATCAGCCAATTGTGTCATGTCCAATGAAAAAAAAAAACATTGAAAAACCACAATAGAGCGAATCAGCAATAAATGAACCGCGAAGTAGTGAGGGACCACTGTACTCTGTATGAATGTAAATGTACTGTGTAATACTGTGTTTACAATGTAATATTGAATCTACAGTGTGAGTTAGTTGGGTTCGGTTCGGACCTGTCAGTCCAGTACATCTCTGCAGTTGGCTTTCATCCATGTCATCCAGCATGAGGGAAATCGTGCACATCCAGGCTGGTCAGTGCAGGAACCAGATTGGTGCAAAGTTCTGGGAGGTGATCCTACCATGGAGACAGCGACCTGCAGCTGGACCGGATCAGTGTGTACTACAATGAAGTCACAGGAGGGAAGTATGTTCCCAGAGCCATCCTTGTTGATCTGGAACCAGGCACCATGGACTCCGTTCGCTCTGGACCTTTTGGACAAATCTTCAGACCAGACAACTTTGTGTTTGGTCAGAGCGGAGCTGGAAACAACTGGGCCAAAGGTCACTATACGGGAGGGGTGGAGCTTGTGGACTCGGTCCTGGACGTGGTCAGGAAGGAGGCGGAGAGCTGCGAGTGTCTGCAGGGTTTCCAGTTCACGCACTCCCTGGGGGGAGGCACCGGCTCAGGGATGGGGACATTGCTCATCAACAAGATCCGAGAGGAATACCCTGACCTCATCATGAACACCTTCAGCGTGGTCCCCTCCCCAAAGGTGTTGGATACCGTCGTGAAGCCGTACAACACCACCCTCTCCGTCCATCAGCTGGTGGAAAACACCGACGAGACGTACTGCATCGATAACGAAGCTCTTTACGACATCTGCTTCCGCACGCTCAAACTGACCACGCCCACCTACGGAGACCTGAACCACCTGGTGTCGGCCACCATGAGCGGCGTCACCACCTGCCTGCGTTTCCCCGGGCAGCTGAACGCCGACCTGAGGAAGCTGGCCGTCAACATGGTGCCCTTCCCCCGCCTGCACTTCTTCATGCCGGGCTTCGCCCCCCTGACGAGCCGGGGCAGCCAGCAGTACCGCGCCCTGACCGTGCCCGAGCTCACCCAGCAGGTGTTCGACGCCAAAAACATGATGGCGGCGTGCGACCCCCGCCACGGCCGCTACCTGACGGTGGCCGCCGTGTTCCGCGGCCGCATGTCCATGAAGGAGGTGGACGAGCAGATGCTGAACGTGCAGAACAAGAACAGCAGCTACTTCGTGGAGTGGATCCCCAACAACGTGAAGACGGCCGTCTGCGACATCCCGCCGCGCGGCCTCAAGATGGCCGTCACCTTCATCGGGAACAGCACGGCCATCCAGGAGCTGTTCAAACGCATCTCGGAGCAGTTCACCGCCATGTTCCGCCGCAAAGCCTTCCTGCACTGGTACACGGGCGAGGGCATGGACGAGATGGAGTTCACCGAGGCCGAGAGCAACATGAACGACCTGGTGTCCGAGTACCAGCAGTACCAGGAGGCCACGGCCGAGGAGGAGGGCGAGTTCGACGAGGAGGCGGAGGAGGACGCTTGAAGGACGGCCCATCAGAAAGAGACGAGCCAAGAACCAAAACTATGCGTTTAAAAGTTAAAATGAAGGAATGCAAAATACAAACACCAAATTCATGTGCCAAGATTGAGATGTTTCACTTGTTTTGATCAGTTTTCGTTCTCTGATCTGTTAAACATCAAAACCTTCTCAGATGATCTCATTTTCTGACGTGGCGTTACCTCCTCTGAGAAACAGATTAATCAGAAACAAACGAGAGTTTCAGAATCAGGTTAATTTACGAGGAAACGTTGAGCGACGATGTGCGTTCAGATTAAATGTTTAATCTCATCCGCGTTCAGATTATTTTTATTAATTTAATCATTGCAGACTTTTTGTTGTCAACTGTTTACTGTTAAATCTCAGCTGCTGTTTACAGTTTTTCTCTTTTAATTTATTTACAAGAACCAAACGTTTCATCCATACTCTATATTTTTTACTTTCCTGACTAAGTGAACGTTTCATGATTCTGGTAAAAGTTTAGTCTCCGAGCCGCCTCGTTGTTGAAACCTGTTGGTTTAGGATCCTGTTGACTGAGGTGAAACATTTGGGAGAAATAAAAAGCATTTGGTTGGAAAACACTTCTTGTACTGTCATCGTTATTAATAATTAGCTTTTATTGTTTGTGAACGCTTCGAGAAGCCATTAGTCTAATGACGATCACAACAGATGTGGTCGAGATCCATTAAAAGTTTTCTTTTTACAGCTTCAGCACAAGTTTCTTCTCATGACTCATCTTTTTATCGTTTATTATCGAGTCCGTGTGACGAGAAAATGTAGCTGCTGCTTTTATGAATCTGACATTTAATATAAACATGCTTAAACACAATTATTTTACAAAAACTTTCCATAAAATGATTTATTTTTTTTGCCTATCTGTTTTTAAATCAGTCCAGAAAGTCGGACAAAGTGTTTTAAAGTAGAAATTTTAAATTGGATCAATACTTTATTAATTACAAAAGACAAAAATCAATGCTTAAGAAATTATATTTATTGAATTTATCCACTAGAACTTTATTGATCCCCAGGAAATTGTTGTGCCAGTTTCAGTTTTTATATTAACGCAGCACACGATGCATTCAGGAGCTGAGAATAGTTTGAAATTGTTGCTTATTTTACAAATATTTCATATTTTAAAACACTTGAATGCTTTTTTTTTTCTAATAAACTGGCAGGTGGACTGTTGTATTGTGGAAATAAATTTGTCAAAGTGTTTCACCTTCAAAACAAACATCAGCTGAGAGGTGAATATGATTAATTTATTCTTTATTATCCCGCTGACAGCACCTCTGATCTGCAACATTTTTCTTTCCAAGTTGTTTTATCAATACAGTGACAGAACTACAAACTTAAATCAGACGTCAGATTAAATACATGTCTGTTAATCAATATGAAATCCCTGCAGTTTATGTTCATCAATATTCATCTAATAAATAAACAAACGGCTCTGAGGTGAGTTGATGCACGAGATCAGACGTTTGAGGGTTTGAGCTGAAGGATGGTGAAGAGCTGCAGCTTAAACAATAAACAGAAAAACAAATTATTTTGTAATATTCTGAGCATTCCTTCATCTTTTAAACACAAAAACATGAACTTAAACAAAACTAGATATTTTTTCTGTTAGACTGATGAAGCTCAGCGGTTAAAACTAAACAAGCAGAATGTTAGAAAAAAAGCTCAGATGCAAAATGTTAGCTAAAAGCCAAAGTTAGCAAAATGCTAGCTAAAAGCTAAGTATAGCAAAATGATAGCTAGAAGCTAAAAGCAACAAAAGGCTAGCAATAGGCTAAATGTAGCAGAACAGTAGCTAAAAGAAGCAAAAATAGCAAGAAGCTGAGAGTTGTTAAAGGTTAAATAGCTAAAAGTACCAGAATAGCAGCTAAAAATTTCAACAGACTAAAAGTAGAAAATGGCTAAATGGTAGCTGAAAGAGAAATGCTAAATGATAGCTAAAGTCTAAATGTAGAAAACAAAATAAACACCACAACATTAAAAGTTCCACTGCTGAGCACAAAACTAAACATTTGCAGGATGATGCCTAAATCCTAAAAGTAACTAATTAAGGCTAGCTATAAGTAGCAGAACAGTAGCTAAAAGTAGCAAAGAGCAAGCTTAAAATTAAAAGTGGAGCACCAGTGGCTAAAAGCTAAAATTAGTAGAATGCTAATTAGCTAAATGCTAAAAATAGCAGAACAGTAGCTACAAAGTGAAAGTAGCAGAACAGCAGCAAAGTGCAAGCTTAAAATTAAAACTGGAGGATCAGTATCTAAAAGGAATAGAACAGCAACTAACTAAAATTAACACAACAGTAGCTAAAAGTAGCCAAAAGCTATCAAAAAATTAAAAGTGGAGGGGCCAATAGCTAAAAGCTAAAATTAGTAAAAAGCTAATTAGCTAAAAGCTAAAGTAGCAGAACAGTAGCTAAACTCTAAAAGTAGCAAAAAGCAAGCTTAAAATTAAAACTGGAGGACCAGTAGCTAAAAGCTAAAAATTAGCAGGATACTAATTAGCTAAAAGCAGCAGAACAGTAGCTAAAAGCTACAAGTAGCACAACAGCTGCTAAAATTATTGTCTCAAGTCTCATTATTGGAAATCAATGAAATGAATAAATAAATAAATAAATAAATAAATAAATAAATAAAATCAGGATAAGAAGACAACAGATTGTGAAACAGATCTAAAGAGAACATTGATGCTTTAAGAACTGAACAGATCTGTATGAATTTCTGTGGGGGGATTATTTGTAGCCTAAATAAAGTTAAATATTTGAAAATTGATTTACAAATTAAAAGTCACAGCACTGCTCTCCTGAATGAGCTGAATGTTTTCATGAACTGCTGAAACAGAACCAGGAAAGACAAACTGTAAAAGTCCATCTGGTTCAGAGGATCTGGTCCTGCAGCTTCTTGTGGCTCCGAGCCAGACCCGACGCTTTTTTCCGAAGTTTTCCGATCGGAGCCGAACTCAGCCTCCTCACACCCGACATCCACCGAAGTCTTCATCTTCTCGGGATCTTCCTCGCGCTGAAGTCTGCTGGTGGTGGGAGGAGGAGAGATCATTAAATAATTGTATAAAGCAGCGGTTAGCACCTCCCTGTCCTCTGGTTCTGGTCTCGAGCTTCAAAAGGTAAATTTATACATTTTCTTAAAGAGCTGCTCTCGGCGCACAGGGAGGCAGTGGGTTAAATCCTGCAGCTTTTCTTTGCTGGTTTTGGGTATTTGCCGGTTCTGGGCGTGGAACCCGCGTGGGAATTTTCACACACGCAAAATGAGACAATTAGGGGTTAAAAACCAGAAATAAAACTTTAAATTTAACTAAAAATATCAGTATTTCAGAACAATGAGGCAGGAATCCCCGCTGCTCACAAAAGGGGTTAATGTCAGTTAAATCTGTAAAAATACTTATTTATTTCAGTTAAAATGCATTTAAATCAATAGCCTTAAAGCATGATGTCAGATGTGCACGTTTTATCTCCAGTCTGGGGTGGATCTTCGTGTATATAACACCCCCACCCCCCACCGCCTGGATGGGGTTTTCTGCTCCACCCTGGTGGACACCTTCAGGCGGTGCAGCAAGTCTCATTAAAGCTGCTGACTGGTCACATCCAGCAGTCATGTGGAGCTAAAAGACTTTGCAAAGACTCACAGCATTAATAATTATTCCAGGGATCCATTAGTGATTCTAATTAAAGCTAAATCACGTTTTATTGCTCAAATCTTCTCCACGCAGCTGAAGTTTAGCTCGTTTCTGTTCATGCAGCTTCAGCTGAACATCAGCTGAACATCGGAGACAAACCGAGCGTGCTCTGATCCTGAACAGGAAAAAGTGCAACCTTGCCTTCTTCATTCATGCTCTCCTCTCATTTCCTCCATCCTTCACCTCCTGACTCCTGCCGTCACAACACGCCCTCAGCTGCTCCTGCCGGAGGGAAGGAGAAAAAGAAGGAGGTGCAAAGAAAGTCCTGTGATTTCTGTGAACCAGCTCATTTCATGCAACAAGCTCAGCCTGTATGGAGGTGAATGTACTGTGAAACTGATCAGATCAGCTGCAACGATGAAGATGGATTAAATCGCTCGGTGAGACCAGACAAAAGAAAACGAGCATGAACTAACAAAAGATGCAGGTGGATGGACGTCCTTTAATTAAAATGATGTTTCTGGAAGAACGATTTGTTTCAAAAGTGCTTATGTGAAAAACTACTGGCGTTTCAAATTGTTCTGTTTCCTGCAGTTTGGGAGGAGCTGTTTGACTTCATACTTTGTAAAGTTATGTGTCTTCAAATTAAATCTTTGTTAGACACTTGGTGCTGCCAGCTATACCTCTTTTTCTTCTTTCGGCTGCTCCCTTCTTCAGGGGTCACCTCAGTGAATTAACTCACACAAAGTCTGGTAAATGTTTTTACACCGGACGTCCTTCCTGATGCTACCACAGCCCTCTGTGTGGAGCAGAGAGCTGCCAGCTGGGGCGCCCAGGGGAGCAGATGGTGGGGATTAAGAGCCTTGCTCCAGGGCCCAGGGAGTTAAACTGGCGACCTTCTGATCACAGGCCCACCTTCTCTAACCTCTGCACCACCACTCCCCACCAGAGCTTACAGCGCCTGGTGTTCAGGTGGCCTCCCGTCCAAGTGCTAACCAGGCCCGACCCTGCTTTGCTTCAGAGATCAGACGAGATCGGGCGTGTTCAGGGTGGTATGACCGTAAACATGCTAACTGCCTACTGCCACGTGTGTTTACCTTAAAACAGCCGAAGTGACTGAACACAGGTCAACAGCGCAGACCTCCACTGAAAATCTGTTCGAGATAATTATTGGTGCATTTTTATGCTCAGACCTGCTGAGTTGAGTAAAACCTGCAGATGAAGTGTTTGTTTACACTGAGTGTGGACCTGCGTTCAGAGCGTCCCAGATGGAGATGTGAAATTAGCCTAACAGTCACATAAAAAAAAAAATTCATGTTGCTGCTGATCTGTTCATGTTGCTGATCTGTTTTCATGTTGCTGTGTTCATCTGCTCATAAAAACTCATGTTCGTGCTGCTGTTTGGAGTAATGTTATTCTATGATCTTAGTGCTTAGTGTATTTTTAGTTGGTGTTTTTCTTAGTTCACATCTTAGATCTTGGTAATGTTTTCTTTTGCATTTTATTGTTGGATGTAACTGGGACCCTGTGTACATAATGTCGTTTCATCACATGTATCACGTGTGGTGCAAATGACAATAAAGACACTCTGACTCTGACATAACGAAAACTCATTCTCATTCCTCTCCAGCTGGGCTCGGGCTCTCACCTGGCAGGACCGTCTTTCACCCTGGCAGATGTGGTCGTTTTTCCAACTGTTGCTTTTCTCTTCAGATTTGGGTATAAGGAGACCAGAGAATCTTTTGCTTCACATTCTTTAGGCCTCACCAGTAAAACCAGTTCTGATCCAGTGTTGTTTTAGTTGTAAATGCCTCTCTCTCCTCCTGTAGGCTGTCTGCGGAGCGTTACCCTAAACTGGGGGAGTATCACGCCCGGCTGAAGGACAGACCGAGCATGAAAGCCAGCTGGCCCCCTCATTGGCTGGAAAACCCCAAGGGACAAGATACGCTGAAAGACCTCTGAAACTGACACATCTGCACTAAATACTCGTCTTTAAAACTAAACCAGTGATCAAAATAGATTCAGCTTCAATTTCTAATCAAATAATGCTAACATAGTTTTCTGTAGTAACTGCAGACTAACACCCTGAGGCCTTACTTCCTTCAGTGTTTGCAAGTTTCCCATGATGACTGCAGCTGATTTCGATGTTTCAATCTCACAACAGATCTATGTAATCACACCGCATGCAGCGTTGTAAGCCTTCTCGGCATCTTTAGTAGTTTTTGTTTCAGTTGGCGTCAAAACATTTCCTTTTCCCCAGTTAAACGCTGCGTAGTAAAATGTTGTGTTGGTGCCATAATTTTAGAACTGACCAGATATATCCAGTTAGAGGTGTTCAAAGTTCACCTGGAAGAGGTAAAGACAGGTTTGTCCTTCAATAGCTAATCTGTGCTTTATCTTTTAAAATGCCTGAAACCCCATTGTCTCTGCAAAAAGGAAACTCGCATGCCCTGTACGCTCATGACTTTGCATAAATCTCAGTCCAGAGTTGCTTCCTTTGCATAGTCTTTGCATTTCATGTTGCGTGCAGCCACACGGTCAGTGTTACTTAAATAAAATAAAAAATGAGTGTGATCAACTTTTTTTAAGTGTCTTCTGTTGCTGCAAACTTTGTTCATAAAATTCTTCAGAACTTGGAGCTTTAACCCTATTATACAGCCTGTTTATTATCTTCTTGAATAGAGGCATTTATATACAGTATTTAGTTTACCGTCAAACTATTTAAACCAAAGCCAACCTGTTGAAAGGAATCAAATGAGCATGTTTCAATTGCATCTTGTTTACAGACTTGAGTAAAGGTTGTAATGATCAAAAGTAATTACCCAACTCTCATAGCGGTAAAAAAAAAATACATATTGCAAGAATTTTAAACTATAACCAAGTTTCTCATCAGGAGCTTCATTTGTGTTGGATCTGAAACATTTGAGTCATAATTAGATCTTCCTGAGATCACTAGGTTAATCTAAAATATGTTACTTTAGGTTTAGATTTGTTTTAAAGTGTGAGGACTGTGACCTCTGTTGCATCACTGATTGAATTGAACTAATGAAATCAATCCAGATGTTTGCTCCAGCCAGCATTAAATTCAGTCCACAGCACCACTCTGAACATAGTCGTCACTTCAGGACTTTTATATTTGTCAGGTGGCTGAGGAGAGCTGGTCTCCTCAGTCCTCACCTCCTACAGGTGTGCAGTGGAGAGCATCCTGTGCTCCAGCATCAACGTGTGGCATGAAG
>JAVCKU010000139.1:1881936-1899190 GCA_032273985.1 Hypsolebias coamazonicus | reverse complement strand
GAGCTGCACCACGAGGAGGGGGAACACGGGGGGGTGCAAGAAACATGAGGATACAGAGAAGACAGGACCAAACCCAGAAACCTCACAACAAAATGACAAAAAGTTTAATCACTCACATTTGACCTTCAGATTTGACCTTTTATCTTACTGCAGATTTATGTTTTGCAGATAAAAGTTTATTATTAACTTTTTTTTTTTACTGTTAAAAGCAGCTAAAGTCTTATACAGTATTTAAACTTTCTTTTATTCAACATTTTTTTTGTCCTTATATTTTTTAATTATCCGTTTTTAATTGAAACGCTTGTTTGTATTTTTACTGTTTGCATGTTTTATTGTGAAGCTCTCACCTGAGCAGTAAATAAATAAACTTTGTTTGTGCTGACGACGTCAGACTGTGCATTGGAGCAGGTGGTGAAATATGGAGAAACGTACAACATCCACCTGAACCACATCGAGGGACCCATCACCCTGGAGTTCAGGTAAAAATCATAAAAACTGAGTGTTTTTTCACAGAAACGAACGCTGCTGCTCTGTTTGGCGTCAGATCCGAAACAAAATGTTCTGTGGGCTGAAGAAGGAGCCCAGAGGTCCGTTTTTACCTTGAGTTTCTGGATTCCAGTTCCAGTCTGGTCAGAGTCAATCAGACCGACCTGTCCGAGGCCCCGATCGTGGTTCTGTACAACGGGTCCACGGTGCAGGGGGAGGACTACGTGGGGCGCCTCAGGGTGTCGGAGAGGCAGATCTCTCTGCACTCGGTCAGGATGACGGATGAAGGAAGCTTCACCGTGTTGGACAGAGACGGACACACCAGGATGAGGAACTGCCTGAACGTCAGAGGTGAGGCGACGATCTGGGCTGCAGAACCTGATCTGCTCATCAGAACATCTGATCTGCTCATCAGAACATTGATCTGATCTTCAGAACATTTGATCTGATCATTTGATCTGATCATCAGAACATTTGATCTGATCATCAGAACATCTGATCTGCTCATCAACACATTGATCTGCTCATCAGAACATTTGATCTGCTCATCAGAACATTTGATCTGCTCATCAGAACATTTGATCTGATCATCAAAACATCTAATCTGATCATCAGAACATTGATCTGATCTTCAGAACATCTGATCTGCTCATCAGAACATCTGATCTGCTCATCAGAACATTTGATCTTCTCATCAGAACATCGGATCTGCTCATCAGAACATTTGATCTGCTCATCAGAACATTTGATCTGATCATCAAAACATTTGATCTGATCATCAAAACATCTCATCTGATCATCAGAACATTGATCTTATCTTCAGAACATCTGATCTGCTCATCAGAACATCTGATCTGATCATCAGAACATTTGATCTGCTCATCAGAACATTGATCTGATCATCAAAACATCTAATCTGATCATCAGAACATTGATCTGATCTTCAGAACATCTGATCTGCGAACATTGATCTGCTCATCAAAACATCTAGTCTGATCATCAGAACATTGATCTGATCTTCAGAACATTTGATCTGATCATCAGAACATTTGATCTGATCATCAGAACATCTGATCTGGTAATCAAAACATCTAATCTGATCATCAGAACATCTGATGTGATCATCACAACATCTAATCTGATCATCAGAACATTGATCTGATCTTCAGAACATCTGATCTGCTCATCAGAACATTGATCTGCTCATCAGAACATCTGATCTGCTTATCAGAACACTGAATCTGAGCATCAGAACATCTGATCTGCTCATCAGAACATTGATCTGCTCATCAGAACATCTGATCTGATCATCAGAACATTGAATCTGATCATCAGAACATTTGATCTGCTCATCAGAACATTGATCTGATCTTCAGAACATTTGATATGATCATCAGAACATCTGATCTGATCATCAGAACATTTTTTTGGTTAATATTAAAAGGTGTTTATTGATAGCGTCATGTGACCTGGATGATTTAACATATTTTCCGTCTGGCCCCTCAGAAGTGTTCAGTTTTATTTGTGTGGATGACCTTCAGCCAAATCAAATTTTGGACAGATTCACACAAATGATGACTCATTCAATCACAACTCAGCCTCTTGGGAATCGGGCAGCTTTTAGTTTAATTTGTAGAAAACACATTAGGCATCAAATGTCCAGTTCTTTGTCAGAGGAGCTCAGCGTCTCTGTTGAGACAAAGGGACTCACTGAAAGGATAATCACTGCGTGAGGGTTTAGTCTAAAATAACAAGTTACATTCCATTAATTCTCTACTGGGAATGCCATTATTATAATATACAGTACATGCAGGATGAGACTGAAACATTGTGTTGTTGTTGTTTTACCTCCGTTGGACAAACAACACAATCATCTCATTTCCCACATGATGCTGGAACCTTCAGATGGTTCTAGATGCTCAAAGATCATTTCTGTGCATCGTTCTGCACCAGTATCTCCATGTTGACTTACATCATAAACTGCTAGCTTCATCTCTGTATTAAAGAACCTCCTGCAGAAAACCATCTGTCTGTCTCTTCTCTTCCAGATCACCAGAAGTTTCTGCAGCTTTCCTACGGAGAGAACCTGAAGATGAAACTCTTCCTGGATTACACCAACCTGAACATCGTCTACAGGCCCAAATCAGACAGCCAGGACCGGGTCGTCGTGGACCAGGGGGTTCTGGTCTCACCTCTGGACCCTCAGCTGGAGGGCAGGCTGACTGTGGAGGGGTCAGAACTCACCATGAAGCAGGTCCAAACGGCCGACGTGGGCGTCTTCAGAATGACGGACCTGGCTGGGTTTCCTGTGGCTCATGTCTACATAAACGTAGAGCGTAAGAATCATGCTGTTTTTATTTATTTATTACAATATTACTTAACGTGATTCCTTTTAAGCAAACAAAGACTTTTAGTTTTTATTTACTGTAAAACTTTTCAGTTTAACGGCAGTAAAAGCTATTTTTTTAAAATTGTTTTTAGTTCAGAGACAGACAAATTAAAGGTTTTACAGTCCAACACGACAATAACTTGAATTAAAACAGAAATAATTTTAGTATTTCTTTCAGAACTGTTCGGAGTTCCTTTTAGAAACAGTTTTCCAGAAAAATAGCAGTCTTTAATCTGAACATGCTTCTGTGTCTGTGTCCTTCTATCAGCTAACAGATTCTAATATTCTGCTCTCAGGGACATCACAGGTATAAATGGTAAAAACTAGACTTCACAGGTTCAGAGGTTATGAGTTTACAATGACTGAACCAAACAGTTTATTTCATAATTCCTTGTTATTTTGTCATTTCACAAACTCTCCTCTCCTGTCTTTTATTTTTATTTTTTAAACATCTTCCTCTGATCGCAGCCTCATCGTGCAGATTTTAAAACAGGATTTTAGAGATAGAAACACAGGTGTAAAAGTCATGTGACTGTCAGGTGTTGAAATCTCACCTCCTTATGGAGCTTCAGCAGTAAAATATTTAAACTTTGTTTTATTACAAACAAAACCGAAGAATTTACATTTCCTGCAAATATGCAAAATGAATGCTGAGTGCTGAACGACTTTACTGAAAGTTGCTAAATGAAAATGAATACCCGCTAAAAGCCAAAAGTAGCACCATGCTAGTTAAAGACTAAAAGTAGCACAAAGCTAGCTAATATCAAAAAGTAAAGAAAAGCTAAAAAATATCAAAACAATAGCTAAAAGTAATGAAATGCTTTGCATCCTTTCGGCTTGTTCCAGAATCAGGTTGCGGGGACAGTAGCAAAAAGCTATGAGTAACAGCAGGCAAGCAAGTAGTAAAATGGTAGCTAAAAGCTAAAAGTAGCAAAAGGGAAGCTAAAAGCTAAAAGTAGTAAAAGGGTAGCTAAAAGCTAAAAGTAGCAATAGCAAAGGGGTAGTTTAAAGCTAAAAGTAGCAAAAGGGTAGCTAAAAGCTAAAAGTAGCAAAAGGGTAGCTAAAATCAAAAAGTTGCAATAGCAAAGGGGTAGTTAAAAGCTAAAAGTAGCAAAAGGGTAGCTAAAGCTAAAAGTAGCATTAGCAAAGGGGTAGTTAACAGCTAAAAGTAGCAAAAGGTTAGCTAAAAGCTAAAAGTAGCAAAGGCTAGCTAAAAGTAGCAAAAGGCTAGATATAAGCTAAAAGTAACAAAATGTCTGCAAAATGTATCAAAGGCTAGCTAAAGGTATTAAAAGCTATCTAAAAATAGCAAAAGTCTATATATAAGCTAAAAGTAATAAAAGGCTAGCTAAAAGTATCAAAGGCTAGATAAAAGTAGCTTAAGGCTAGCTAAAAGTAGCAAAAGGGTAGCTAAAATTATCAAAGGTTAGCTTATGTACAGCACTTTGGTTGGCCTTGTCGCTGTTTTAAGTGCTCTATAAATAAAATGATATGGTAAAATAGCATAAGGACACACATACACTGTAGAGCCAGTAGCCGAAGAAGATTAAGAAGAAGAAGAGAACATTTTTGGGGATGGATTTAAGAGACCTTAATGAATTGAAATGATGAAAACATGCTTAAATAATGGTTCATATTTTAAGAAGTATTAAAAAAAAAAACAGAAGTCACATCACCTATACCCTGAGTGAGCTGAATGTGTTGATATGGGAACAGCTAAAACAGCACAAAGTATTCAGAAGTTGTTTGACTGCAAAGTGCACGTGAAAAATAAAAACAGGAAAACAACCGTGCTAATGCTGACTCAGCGTTCACACTAATGAATCAGCATCTTTCATGTTTGTGCCTGAACGGTCTTGTTGACTTTTGCATCAGGTTCCAGTTGAATAAACAACACGATGGATCAGATTTAAAACGTCTACGCTGCATTTTGACTGAAAACTTTTCATTCAGATGTTTAAAGTCTTATTTAGATCAGCTGTGTCAGTGAAAAGACTAAAACAGGACGTGTCCTGTATTGATTCCAGCTGTGAAGCATCGTCGTTACAGTGAAGACTCGTTGTTTCTGCTTGTTTCTCGTGTTCGCAGCGTACAAGCTGCCGCCGCTGGCCGCTGCCGTCCTGTCCCTGCTGAGCCTCATCGCCTTCATGCTGCTGGTCTGCCTGCTGTCCTGTCTCTATAAAATTCACAAGAGGAACGAGAAGAGCAAGAAGCTGATGCTCATCGCTCAGCAGGCCGGCAAGGGAGACGGCGAGGCCTTCAGACAGGTAACAGCCAGCTGCATTCTTATTCTGAGATGGAGGGAAATAAGACACGACTCTGAGCGTTAGTGGAGCTCGTTGTCCAGTTAGAGCGAGGCGGGTCACAGACTGATGGGGCGGGAGAAGACTCTGCTCCTGCCGTGGCACTTCCTGTTTGACGAGTCAAACATATCATGATCAGCAGGTCTGAAGAGGAGCCAGGAGAACATCACTCCGTGTTTTTTAATCATCATCTCACCTCCAGAATGACTCGCACTGAACAGAGACGGGGAAAAACCAGAGAACTCCATCTGAGCGTTGCTTTGGCTCAGTAATCACTCAGGACCAACAAATGTAATCTTTCATCCAAAGCACACCGTCACTTTTCATAAAGTCCTCAGGTTTCAGTTTCACAAACTGCAGTAATCTGATCAACTACACGAGAACATAAAATCATGACTCGCTCCACGCTGCGTCTGATTGGCTAATAGATCAGGTGACGCACGACTCATGAGGAACAATGATTGGCACATTTAACAATACATATAGTCAACTGCCCAAAAAAATGCTGTACGAAGTATAAACTTTGAACTAATAATGATAAAATTATCAATAAACGTGATCTGACATTACCAGTAATGCAAAATTAAATAGAATAAACTGAGTTTGGACAATAAAAACTTTCATATTTAACCTAAAAGGGGCAAAAAATGAGAATAAATGAAAATTCACATTTTGATTTGATGTAATTAAATCCCTTATAGGCTGTTCCACAGATCTGGAACGTCATCACAGCTGTTTATTATTTATTTATCTGGATTTAGAAATATTCCTGGACATCAGCTGTGTGATGGTGAGGATGTAAAAGTTTAGACAGACGATGTTGAGTCTCTAAATCTGTTTAAAAACTGTCAAACCAGCAGAGTCATGAAACAGTTCCTGAACCTGCAGCTTGTTTCTGCTCTCTGAGTTATGATTAAACGAATTAACATGAATTTATTTATTTTTTCCTCCCACCAGAAAACATTTAATTTTCTCGCTGCTCACTTCCTAATTCCTGATTATTATTCTGAACATTCAGATTGAGGGCTTGTTCTTTAAATAATGTTACATAAAAGCCTTTTCAACATCATCAACCTGTTTCTCCTTTTTACAGTTAAATTGTGAATAAAAACAATTATTTCTTTTCATTAATCTCCCGCCTTTTATTCTGGCTGATTAGCTGATTCAGAAGACTTGAGTTTAATCAACCACAAACTGAATTTCATGATTATTTTTGAACCATCTATAAAAGAAAAATAATTGAATTTTAAGTTATTTTGTTCTGCTGCAGGGTGTCAGAATACCATAAAGACTTTATTTTAATAAAACTCTGATGCGTTTAATCTAAGATTAAAGCTTTCTTCTATCAAAACTCCACATTTTGATCTAATTCTGTGTCAGAGGGAGCTTATCTGCGAAGGTTTATTTCATTTTAAGTGTCGGTTGAAGAAGCGGCTCCTCCTGCATCCTTCACACTAAACGTTCCTTCAGAATAATTAAATCTGCAGACACCGACTCTTCAGGCAGGAGCTTCGATCACCGCAAACAAAGCAGCCGCAGAAAGAGCGATCGCCTCTCACAGATGATTAGATTCCACCCGTCGTCTGCAGGAACGAAACAAACTCACATTACTGATGGTGCACTTCAGGTCGCAGTCATTCTGGGATCCATTTTTTTAAATAAATGATGCAGAATTTACAAAACACAAGAGCTCTCTCATCATTAAATCCAGCAAGTTTCATCAGACTGAATTGCAAATTATGCATTTATTGAAAGGTAAAAAAAAATGTTTTGCAGACGTGGAGCAGCCACTGAAAACCACTGACCACCTTTAATTTTGATTTTAAAACATCTAAGAGGAAATATTTTATGTCAGACGTAGGTTCTGACATGATTAAATAAAGTGAACAATAAATGTAGTCGGAGCGTTCAGATGTTTAAAAGTGAGCAGTAAAATCTTTAAATGGATTCAGAAACAGACAGGAAGTCAGAGCAGCTGAATTTATTATTCGTGATTTATATGATGAACTCAAAGTTGAGCTGGACAATGAGTTTTAATATTTAAATCTTCTCCTGTATGCTGTTTAATTGGTTTGGTTGGTTTTTACTCCCTTAATACATTTCTGACTAATTAATGCTTTTTAAATTCTCACTCATTGTGCAGCCTCACTCCTGCACTATGAACTGTTTATCTTAAATTTAATTCATTTTAAACTAAGCTCAGTGATGCCATCAGAAATCTTACTGGTTGAAGTGAAAGTTCAGGCCTCCATCTTGTATTTCCTTCTGTTTGTGTGTTCAACGTGTAATAATTTGACGTCGAAGTTGTGAGGCCTTGATGTCTTCTTGGCTAACGCTGTTAAATGTGGGCTGCGTCTCTTTTTCAAACTTTAAGGAGCTTCAAACGGCGCCTCTTCTCGGTGAGAGAACTGTGTTCTGGCCTCCTCTGTTTGCTCCTCTTCCTCCTTCTTTGTACATTTAAAGGATCAAACAAAGTTTCTTGATCAGCGTGTTTTATTGTGTGTGATAAACCAGCTGGTTGCAGTTTTAATGTGTGTGTGTGTGTGTGTGTTCAGTATCTTTGAAACAGTTTGAGATAAGCTGAAGTCATTAAAGATATTGAGCACCTAATGACTCCTGCAGAGCTGAGACAAACGGCAGCCGTCAGTGGGGATGATCCAGCAGAGGCTGATTGAAGACCTCATTTGACAAAAAGTCAATAAATTACCTCAAGCAGATCTGGCAAAACAAAGTGCGGGACTCAAACAGAGCCGTCAGGATTCATGTGACGGAGCTGCTGCAGGCGCCATCTTTGATTTACTCCACCAGCGTTCAGGACACAAACACACGAGCAGCAGGGAGGGAGAGAAAAGCAGCAGTAAAAATCTAAATGATGCTCATCAGAGGAGGGTTGAAGCAGGTGCAGCACTTTAAAAGTCAACATGTCTGCTTTATTTTATTAAAAACTCAACATTTAACCATTGATATGAGACCAAACTGTATCTTTTACTAGAAAGGAGTTGACCAGATTCCAGCTGAGAGTAACAGTACATAAAAAAAAAACAGGCAGAAAGTACCAAGTAGGTACTGAGCACTTACTGGGCACATACCAAGTGTGTACCTGGTGCAAACCAGTCTGGTTATGTAGACACTGGCTAGTTCTATCTTATCTTACTTACCTGGTGTGTACTTGGTATTTAGCAGTACGTACTTGGTTTATATTGGGAGATATCCAGTGTGTACCTGGTGCACTGCAAACATTAATACTCACCAGTATGTTCCAGATTCTTACTGTCAAGTCAAGTCACATTTATTTATATAGCACATTTAAAACAGTAGTTGTTATCAAAGTGCTTAACAAAAAAGATCCATCATCAAATACTATTAATAAGACATTACAGCATCAGCAATAAAAGCGTAAAAAACACGAAATACAGTTAGAAACAATGATATACTAAATCAATACTGGGTAGGTACATGGTACTTACTGGTATGTAGTGGTTGCATTCTGAGTAAATGCTGGTATATACCTTACCAGGTAGGAATACTGGGTACTTACCTGGTGTGTACTTAGTATTTACCAGAATGTACTTGGTTCATATCAGGGAGTTGTACCTGGTGCAAACATGGTACTCACCAGTCTGTACCAGGTACTTACCTGGTAGGCACTGGGTACTTACCTGGTGTGTACTTGGTATTTACCAGTATGTACTTGGTTTATATCAGGGAGTTGTACCTGGTGCAAAAATGGTACTCACCAGTCTGTACCAGGTACTTACCTGGTAGGCACTGGGTACTTACCTGGTGTGTACTTGATATTTATCAATATGTACTTGGTTTATATCAGGGAAATATCCAGTGTGTACCTGGTGCAAACATGGTCCTCACCAGTATGTTCCAGATACTTACGGGGTAGGTACATAGCACTTACCGGTATATAATGGGTGTAATTTGGGTAAATGCTGGTAGACCTTTTACCAGGTAGGAATACTGGATACTTACCTGCAATATACTGGGTACTTACAAATACCTGGTGCATGAATGATATTATTTACTGGTATGTACATACAGGATGGGTACCTGGTACAAATAAATTATGTTACTGAGGCCAAGATGGGGTAGAGGTAGGGCAGCCGACTTGGGACCAGAAAGTCCCAGGTTCGACTCCCAGCCATTCCCACAGGTCGTGGTGTCTCTGAGCAAGACGCGCAATCCCTAATTGCTCTCCGGGCGCTCAATACCTGCCCACTGCTCCACCTGGGTGTGTCCCAGGTGTGACCGGTTAAATGCAGAGAACTAATTTCATCATCGTATGGAAACATACGATGACAACATATAGTACTTATACACAACTTATACACTTATACTGGTACTTACTGAGTACATGCCAGGCATGGAACTGGAATAGACTTGGTACTTACCAGGTACTTACCATGTACTTACCAGGTACTTACCAGGTACATAGATATCTGGTACTGATTATGTAACTGGGTATGCATCTAATGGTAAATTTGTTGTTGATTTTATTGTTCAGCAGCAAATTTATATTGAAGAAAGAAACTTTTTCACCTAATATGATTAAAATTAATTTCCTTTACTGCTGATAAACAACAACAACCTGACAACAAACAAACTTCTGAGCCAGAATAAAAATCTTGTTCAAGTAGTTCAGCACACGTTTCTTGTTTCAGTGTGTCGTCATGTGGAATCATGAGGTCCATATTTAGAATAATGTCGTGTGTGTATGTGTGTATGTGTGTGTGTGTGTGTGTGTGTGTGTGAGATCTTTAGTTTGTTGTTTTGTGGAGAATCTGTGTGTGTGTTGTCACTGTTGTGTTTGTGTTTGTCTCTTTTTTGTGTTAAATGTTCGTTATTTCTAGTTTTTAAGTGTTGCAAAGAAACAAAGTCAACGTAAAAGTCTGTTTTGTAAAATATGCTGTTTTAACATTTTACATTAATTATTAGTCGGGAGAAATGAAACAAAATGAACATTAACAAACAGGAGATTGTTGAAACAATAAGTTGTTTAATTTGTGTATTTGGCTCCAAATGGTTTGTTTTAATCATTGTTTTAATGGACACAGTGATGTTTCCTGACACAATATGTAGGAAGTAATAAAAGCTTTTATTAATCTTTTGTTATTTCTGATTAATAACTCCAAAACACAAAACAAGAAAAAAAAATCTTGTAAAATATTCTGCTCAGCAAATATCGATATCCACAATTTTTATTAACCACATCTAGAAGCTCATTTGCATATTTTGTAGTTCATACTTGTTTTTATTTACTTCAAAATTACTCAACTTTATCAGCTAAGTTAATAAAAACAAAATGCTTTATTTTAATCCTTTTAAATGTAATATTAAATTTAATTTATTTGTCAAAGTTTTAGATTCACATATGAACATTATCAATCTAAATATTTTAATTTTGTAAATATTTGAGGTTAATTAAAACGAGTTTATATGTGACTTCCTGACCACAGTTTGTGTAAAACGTTAAAGCAGCAGGTTATCTTGTTTTATATGATTTATTGTCCGTCTGTTGTGTGTTTGTGTGTCTTTTGTAAACCTCACAACGTGTGCTTCCATCTCCGTGTTCTGTTGGAGTTTGATGTGTTTTGTATCGATGGTGGAGGTTGAGACGACAGCCGCTGCCCTCGCTCCGGATCGATCTGCTCTTATGGATTTCCTCGTAGATCTGCGAACACAAACGGCTCGTGTGAGAGGAGTCAGCGACCCAGCAGGACTTTACCCCGGAGACAGAAACACGAATCGATCCTTCACCTGACTTTAGATCCACCCAGTCTTAATAAGAAATATCCTCAGGCTGCAGCAGAAGTGTGTGAATATTCTCTGAAACATCAGATGCTCACACTCCTCAGGAAGTTTATTAAATAATTAATAATCAGGGTTTAAATGTAACAACTCGTTTAGGGTTACTGTTTTATTCACTTTCTGCAGAGCTACAGTTGTTCTGGCCCAAACCATGACCCTACCACCACCCTGATTCAGCGCTGAAATGCAGATTGTTCTTGAACAAAACTAAATTTTCTTTAAATATGACAGTTTTTACGCCCGGAGTGATCAGCATCACTAGCTCCTATACTAAGATGCTCAGAAATCTTCATATATATTTTATATTACCACACTTTCATACGGTTCTGCATTAAAATATTGCATGTTTAATCACATATAATTAAAAATAATTAAAATTTTCTTCCTCTAGTCCACACACTTACCAGAATCTTTGCAGCAAGGCTTTGAAAGGTTGCAAAATAATGTTATAAAGATAAATGTTTAGTTTCCTGTTTTACTTTCCTTCAGTGAATTTGTTCAGATGAACATTTCTGGACTCGGTTTCCTCTCAACCTCCACTTTAAGCTCAAAGACAAAGAACCTCATCGATGTGTTTCCTGTAGCATCTGTCAGTGGGAGCTGTCTGTGCTGTTAAATGTGATGTATGTGTCTGTCCTTTCCAATGTGGAGACTTGGCTTTGAGTGAAAGCTGAGCTGCTGAGATGTAGCAGGACAACAGCAACACGTTCTTTATTTGTGTATCTGTTTGTGTGTGTGTGTGTGTGTGTGTTTACAGGTGGTCCACGAGGCTTACAGCAGGTTCACTGAAGAGTCTCTGATGCAGTCGATGAGTGAAAGACCATCAGAGAGCACAGAGGTCACCATTAAGGTACGAGCTGGCTTCAAAAATTACAACCCACTGTCAAAATGTTGCTTTTTCTAAAGACAGGCAGAAGACACACACAGTTTATATCAATTAAAATAACAGGAATAAAGAATTTCCAGTTAAATTAAGGAGCAATGCTCACTGTGTTTAGGTGTTTATTAGAGTTTGCAAGGATGGATGGATGGATAGATGGATGGATGGACAGATGGATATACAGATAGACATATGGATGGATGGTTGGATGGACATATGATGTATGATTGGGTGGTTGATGGATGAATGGATGGATGGATTGTTGGATGGACAGATGGATGGATGGATGGATGGGTGGTTGGATGAACAAATATATGGATGGACAGATGGATATATGATTGAATGGTTGGATGGACAGATGGATGTATGATTGGGTGGTTGGATGGACAGGTGGATAGATGGATGAATGGATGATGAATGGATGGATGGATTGTTGGATGGACAGATGGATGATGGATGGGTGGTTGGATGAACATATGTATGGATGGACAGATGGATGATGGATGGGTGGTTGGATGAACATATGTATGAATGGACAGATGGATGATGGATGGGTGGTTGGATGAACATATATATGGATGGACAGATGGATGTATGATTGAGTGGTTGGATGGACAGATGGATGTAGGATTGAATGGTTGGATGGACAGATGGATGTATGGTTGAATGGTTTGATGGACAGATGGATGTATGATTGAATGGTTTGATGGACAGATGGACAGATGGATGTATGATTGAATGGTTGGATGGACAGATGGACAGATGGATGTATGATTGAATGGTTGGATGGACAGATGGATGTTTGATTGAATGGTTGGATGTATCCTTCTGATTAATGGATTATGAGTTATTTGTTGGTATTCTGTGCATCTTCTCGTCTTCTTTGATCTCATGATGAATCAAATCATTTATTTTGGTGTTTTCTGTGAAACCTCCTGAACTCAGTCCGTCGTGTTTCACTCAGAAACATTCAGGCTGTGTCTCAGTCTGTAAATCGTTCACGGTGACTGTAGAACGATTAAACGTTTCTCAGTCACTCTGGTACCAACTCAGATCATAGAAGAGTAAAATAATCTCACGTTTGAGATTAGAGATTATTCAACAAACCTTTAACATTAAACTGGATAAACTGGGTGATATGTTCCACATTCAGTTCTGATTTGTTCCATCAGGTGTAAAGTCCTCATCTTCACGATGAGACCAGTAAGATGCAGAGTTATGTTCATAACCAGATTTTAAAACTGAGTTTACGGAGAAACATCTAGAAATAAATCAGTTAAACCAAACTAAAGACGGTGAATCATCCTGCGACGGCTCAGCACAAACGACCTGCAGCTCAGTGCCGCCAAAGAGTCGAGAGTAATTAAAAAGCAATCAACCTCAGACGCCGCTCGCAGCCCTGAAGTGGATTAAAGTTTACACGACGGACCTTTTGTCAACGTGAGGGACGAGCAGCAGCAGCAGACGGGGTCAAAGGTTCAGGGAGCGCTGATTAGAGTCGTGGCATTTTCACTTTGACCATCAGCATCAACTGCAGCGGCGTTCTTATTTTTTACCTGTGCTGTGGAAAACTGCTCACTGGTTTGTTTTCTACATGTTGACTGGCCTGTGGACGAGACATTGACGACACTGGGACAGTAAAAACTGATGTGTTTCAATTAAACCTTTAATCACAATATGAGTTCTGATTCAACATTCAGTGCAGTTCAGTTCAGACCAGTTACTGTATTTACTACCCAATTAAAAATATGGCTGCTCACAAACAAACCTTGTTTAAAAACAGCAACTCACGATTAATAAATGATGCACAACAAAGACGCAGCAGCTGATGTTTCTTTACTTTCTGTTGTTTAAAGTTGTCTTCTCTGAATAATGAGAAATAACTCCACGCACGTGAGTCTTCTCATCTGAGAGATTTATTTTCATATATTTTATATTATTTTCATATATTATTTTCGTATTCTTCTGTTGTGTCTGTGTGAAAAGGGAAGTCTTGGCTGCAGAGAACATCTATAAATATAATCCCTGCGTTCTGCACATAAATAATTTACATATGTTTTTTTTCATGACCTTCTTTTGCTTCCTTTCCTTCCCTTTCTCCTCACCTGCCTCCTTACTCCCTCTTTCTTCATCCTCCATATTTTCACCTCCTCTCTGTCTCTCGCTCCCTGAAGGGCCTTGAAGTGTCCAAACCAGGCCGGTACCAGACTCTGCCCTCCGACAGCTTCCTGGAAATGAACGACTCTGGCGTGGAGTTCAGCCACTCTGGTTTCCCTCAGGACAGCGACACTGAAGCGGTGATGACCTACGCCTCCCACAAGCCCCTTCTGAACGCCACCTCCCCTCCAGCCATGACAAATGGAGCACTCTCCGACAGCCTGGAGGCCGCTGCGGTCCTCGACGGCGACCTCAGCGCCATGCGGACCCCGGACTCTGTTCTGAGTGCCAGCCCTGCCTCCCATCCCCGCTCGGCTGCAGCTGCCACCCCTGATGGCAGCAGCCTGCACAGTGCTGCATCGCCGGCGACCGGCTCCAGGATCACCGCCGAGTCCGACTCGGCCAAGACAGATGGCGGGTCGGCGGGCGGAGAAGGCGGACAGAAGGATTAATCAGCTCCAAGCAGCTGACAGGAAACACCAGGGTGTATGTTTTCAGCACACGTCCACGTAAAACATCCACGCTGCAGGAACCTTTTTCACACTGAAACACGGAGAAGTCCTAAATCCCTGCATCCGAGACATCACAGACAACATATGGAGGTTGGTGAAGATGTGGCCACGAAGAAAAGGCAAAAAATTCAACGCACAACGTGGTGTTTAATTCACTTTGCACAGATAAATGCAAAAAAAAAAAATAAATCCAACGTCACTGTTTATCAAAAGAGCAAAGCAACCCTGTGCATATCAGTGCATGTGACAATTATAAAAATCTACAGACGTTAGAGTAGTCTGCATGCAAACCTAAAAAAACAAAACATTAGGCAACAAATTACACATTTAAACCACATTTAACTGAATTTAAAGATGCTTGTTCAAAACAATGAATACAAACCATAAATATTAAGTTTATGCAGGAGTTTTACAGATTTATTGACCTGTAATTCTGAAACGTGGGTCCACGCTTGATGTAAACGAAGCACTCGGCTGAATCCACGTGACTGACCTACATCAGGATCTGTGTAGGTAAACAAGCATGGCCACCGATGTTACATCACTTTCCACGGACACATTAACCTTTATTGTAGTGAAAATGCTGTGCACGTTTAATTTCTTACATCATCGTGAGTTCCTTTAAATTGAAATCTAAATGAAGGACAAAGGAAATGACAACGGTTTGAGGGTTTGACTCCTTTGACAGCACTTCGCTCGCTCTGACTGCATTTTCAACCACACAGCCCAGCATCACCAGAACAGTCACGTCAGGTAACATCCCACACGGTGAATAAAACGCTTGATTCAGCATTCGTTCTTTGGGAAGAGCCACTTGAGAGTTTGTTTCTGGGCTGAGACCAGATCAGACCAAACATCAACCTCTCCGCTGCTCGTTTCCTTTTCCACATACGCAGCATCAGAGCTTGTTAGTGGAAGCTTGTCAAAACGACCTCTTCTCCTTCGCACGACTCGTGAACGCCAGAAAAACACAAAACGTTGTCTCCATCCGTCGTCTCATGGAGTCATCACTCAGACGAAAAGAGCATGGGTTGGAGCAGCTCTTCAGAACTTGATTGGATTCCCAGAGTTTTTACTGGCGGACCAGTTCACAGACACGTCGAGTGACAACAGAGGACGGACTGAAAAAGAGATAAATACGTGACGTGCATGATTCAACGTTCTCATCTCGAAGCCAACATTCACCCCACAGAGCTCACATTAGAACAGAGAACTAAACAAAGTGATCAGGGTGGGATGAAGATCAGGCTTCAGCTTCAACAAACTTATTTAAGTTGTTCAACAAGTTATCAGAAATGTGTTGTGTGAAGGAGCGGTGTGGGGAAATATACACGTTAAAAACATGGATCACGTTGTGTGTTCACTCTTGTGCGACCAAAATCAGAATGTTAAAGAGGATTCTGGCACATTTTGGGGCACTACAGCCAAATTTAGCTGCATGTGCAACAAGTTACAATATAAAACTCAACAAATTATTTAAAGGGAGAAATGACGACTGAAACGTTTATTATTGAGGAATTTAGAGAAATAATCAGGTCAATGAATAAATGCATTGTTAATCTGGTTATTTATCTTTTATTCAACATTAATCAACAGCACAATTACAAATAATCAATTAACTTATTACAAATGTCACTCATAAACCGTTTTAGTGAAGAAAACAAAGTTTGAGAACAAATATTTAGTCTTTTTTATTTATTTACAGCTGTTGCTGATCAAACACAACATCCAGCTGTCATTAAGTTTATCTTTCAACCACAGACACAGTTTAAAACATTAACAAGAAACTTCTTAAAAACATGTAAATGATCATGAATCATCTGCACGCAGACACGGATGTTTGCACGTTCATCTCGAACCAACCTGGAACTACGAGCAGATGTTTGTGTTTCACAGCGCTGCTCGCGTTCACATCTGGACGATGTGATCCTGACCGTCAGGACTGACCAATCAGAGCTCTGGAAACACTATTCCAGGGTGATATCTGGTGATCTGTTGGTGAGGAGTAGTTGACTGCTGGCAACTAGTTAGTGATTTGATTGTGACCGGTGGTTAATAGCTGCTGAACTGCTGGAGTCCAGCTGGTCTCTGTTGATAATGTTAGTGACTAGTTGGTGACTGGAGGTTTCTTCCTCTTATGAGGGAGTTTTTCCTTTCCACTGTTGCCTTTGTGCTTGCTCAGGATGGGAGACTGTGATGAAATCAAGACTCAATGCGTCTGCTGGCTTCCTTCCTCCATAACTTTACTAATTGGCATTTATAATGTATGTGAATGTTTCTGTTCTGTGCCCTGAGATGACTTCGGTTGCGACTTGGCGCTACAGAAATGAACTGAACTGAATTGTAAAAGTGTTTGTATGCTAATAGAGAGACAGGTTAGCTTTCAAATCCACTTCACCTCTGGTGTTGTGCTGAAAAAGGCACCGCCCGTAACGCACACCGACACAAACAACTGCTCTGTCCTCCACAGATGTGCCTCTTTTTAAACATGTGGGTGTTTTTGATTTAATGATTTAAATATCGCCCTGGTGAATTGTCTGACTTAGTTTTCATCTAAATGTCAGGTGGAGCCACTGGATTAGCAGCGTTGCTGCAGGTTTGTCTATTTTTCAGACCTCTAAAACACTGAATGTGTCGACAGTTGGGATCATTCTATTTTTATAAGAGAATATCTGAGTAATTCTGAGGTATATATATATATATTAGTATA
>JAVCKU010000139.1:1846035-1858297 GCA_032273985.1 Hypsolebias coamazonicus | reverse complement strand
AAGTGCTCTGTTAGTAAAATATGGAACAATAAGATCTGTAATATAAGATGGAGCTAGGTTGTTGAGGGCTTTGTAGGGATTAAATTCTGGACTTGACAGGGAGCCAGTGGAGAGAAGCTAAAACTGGAGAGATCTCTCCCAGTAACTCCAGTTAAGACTCTGGCAGCAGCACTTTGGATCAACTGAAGACTTTTTAAAGAAGCATTTGGACAAAATAAACCATTGAGTCCAGTTTGGATGTGACAAATGCATGAACCGGTTTTTCAGCATCATTTTTAGATTTTTATCTTTAGATCTTTTATAATTGTCCATTGTTGTCATCGTTCCTTGTTAAAACCAGGTCTCTCTTGTAAATGAGTCATCGAGGCTCAATGGGATTAACCTGCCTAAATAAAGGCTGAATGAATAGATGTTTCTAATTTTAGTGATATTACGCAGGTGGAAGAAGACGTTTCTATCAATGTTTTTAATGTGGGGGATAAAAGACATGTCCTGATCAAAAATAATATTTTTAACGTTAGAGCTGGAGGTCAGATTAATGTCATCCAGAGGAGAGAAAGACAAACAGGGAACCAAACCACGGGTCAGAACAAAACCGTCTGCAGAAACTGTTTTCTCTACAGAATTCTTGCTTCTAACTCAGAAATGTTGTGATGATGAACAGCTCGTTATTTTATTCTTTCCTCTCAGTATCTATATGAGTCTGTCGCTGTGTGCACATCGTAAACAGAAAAAACAACAACAAATGGTGTTTTTTGTTGCTCCAGCGCCGCCGCCAGATCAGTAAATCACAAAGAGATGACTCAGCCTGCCTTTCACTTTGTTCTGGGGACAAACATCCATTTATTTGAGACAAACATCAAACAAACATCCACAACCATTAAAATAAAATAATGCTGCTAATGAGTGAAGATGTCCGTCACAGAAAGTCAGATTTATTTACTTTTAATTCCCAAATAATAAAAAAAGAGTTTTGGACCATTTCCCCAAACAAAACAGTTTTTAACAAACATCCGTACGGTTGTTTCTGCACTTCCTGTTCACAGAAATAAAACTTTAACTTGCTTGGTGTGTGCAGAATGTACTGAATGCATATCACCCGCCGCCTCTCGTGCATGAGGTTCAAACGTGGTCTCATGGAGACATGATGGATCAGTGTCAGCTTCAGGTGATGTCCTGGCAGTTTTCAGTCTTCAAGAACTCAGACTGCGTGTTGAGGATGACTCTCAGCTACTTCCACATCAGCTGTAACTTTTCAAATAGACTTGACCTGTTTTGAGTTGGCTGAGGTGGACTTGATGCAGCGGCCATCTTGAATGGGTCTGACCTCAGAAGGCGTCAGCTGTTCATGCAAACATGAAATGTGCGTTTTAATTAAATCTGTCCAGACATGAGATTTTTATTAAAATCCAGGGAAATGGATGCCCACATTAACATCTGGGCAAAAACATCACTTCTCACCTTTGATGGTGGAAATTTATTTATTTATTTTTTTTTAATTTTATCAGCCATCTTTCAGGAAGATGTTCATCTAGAAACTCTTTTCCAATAAAATAATTTTTTTTATGAACACCAGATGAATGTACAGCAGATTTATTTCCAGCAGACAGAGGTGAGTGTAACAGAGGGGAGGAGCTTCCATCATCCTGGGAGTTGAGTCGTCAGCGTAGTTTGTGTCCATATTCAGAGATGAGCTGTTTTAGGTGTCATCTTCATCGTTCTGCTCGCTCACAGTGAGAGAGATGCACCATGCAAATAAATAAATAAATTAATAAATAAACAAATAAATACAATAAAAAAGAGATGCAACACTGCACCCAAAATACACTGGTTAACTGGACATCATTAACTTTACGCAGACTCTTCCACTGGTACATTTTCATCTTTAAATCACTGAACGTTTTCAACGCGCTCCGTCCTCTGCTTCACATCCAGGTCTTCAACAGTTTAAATGCTCCGGCCGAAACTCTGAAAACTGGACTCATTCTGGACAAACATCAGGATTAATGCAGATGTTTGACCTTCACTTTGCAGGAAGGATCAGAACGTACAGCAGTTTGAGTTCTCGTGGTCTTTGTTGTCAAACTGAAGATGCATATACAAGATTTGAGAAGTTTAATTTACTTTTCTGCAGTGAGCACAGAATGTAAAACACAAGGTTCTCAAAGCTCCTGCAGAAAGGATCGCATAAAAGATCACAGAAAGGATCACAGAAAGGATTATAGAAAGGATCGCATAAAAGATGACAGAAAGGATCCTGGAAAGGATCACAGAAAGGATTATAGAAAAGATCACATAAAAGATCACAGAAAGGATCCTGGAAAGGATCCCAGAAAGGATCACAAAAACATCACAGAAAGGATAGCAGAAAGGATTATAGAAAGGATCACAAAAAATATCACAGAAAGGATCACAGAAAGGATCACAAAAACATCACAGAAAGGATAGAAGGAAGGATTATAGAAAGGATCACAAAAAACATCACAGAAAGGATCACAGAAAAGATCCAGGAAAGGATAGCAGAAAGGATTATAGAAAGGATCCCGGAAAGGATCACAAAATATATCCCAGAATGGATCATATAAAGGATCACATACTCTGTTTACATGGACATAAGTAATCAGATTAAACAGCCATTCAGAATAAAAGTGTGTCATCTAAACGTCCCATTTGGATCATTCTTTGTTGATTCAGCTCGATCTGAATGAATTTGTAATCTGAATGAGATGGGTGGTTTATGCTGATTCATAATCTGAACGTTGCGCATGTAAGCACTTAATCTGATCATTTTATTCTGATTGTGAAAAACTGATCTGACTGCACATGTCTACCTCACGTATTTCCACCTGGCTAATGCTAATACGTCGGGGACGCTTACTGGTCAGCGAGCGACACGACATTTCTACTATAAACTTTGAAAGAGCTCAAAATGACCTGTATCACCTGTAGCTCAGTCAGAGAGCGTCTCCACGTCATTAAAACCTGGTGCGGGTCCATTTTGAGTGCTCAGGTTTGTTCATGTTCATCATGGAAGTAGAACTTCTTCTTCTGTGTTTTTCTAAGGAGAGTTTACCACTCTGTGCACGTCAGTACTTCTGTTCTGAATAAGATAAAAGCTGCATGTAAACGCTTGTCGTGAACATTTTGTGCCCATGTAAACAGTACATCCAGATTATTTAATCTGATTACTTTTCAATCCGATTAAAGGATTTTGTGCATGTAAACATAGCTACTGAAAAGATCACAGAAAGGATCACAGCTCTGAAACAGTCATTTCCAGTCGTGCTCCTCGGGGGCCGCCGTCCTGCAGGTTTTAGATGTTTCTCTGCTTCAACACACCTGATTTAAACAAACGGGTGATCAACAGTCTTCTGTCAAACTTGAAGTCGTTTCAAAGAATAAACTGAGCGATTGTGTTTCCTGCATCAACCGTCCAGATTTTTTACGTCTGTCTCTCCACATCAGTCAGATTGTGCAGGACGTCTTTAGCATCCTGTTTCTTCAGCTCGATGCACAAACGTTCAGCTCATGTTCGTGACGTTGTTGCTAAAAAGTGACAGAAGTTGTTCTATGATTTCCTGCAGAGGCAGGTGGGAACATCCCCACACTCATCCTCAGTGTGTGAAGAGTTCCTTCAGTGAGACTCAGCAAGGCCAGAGGGAGCTGCAGGCCGGAGGCACCACCACACGACTGCTCCTCAGAGAGACGATCCACACGGCCAACTTCCTGTTTCATCACTGACACCGTAAAAATCAAACACCTGGAGTTTATGTGAAAGTCCCTTTTATTGTGGATAATAAATCTTCCATAATAATGGACCCAAATGTAAAAGTTGTAAATAAAGTGTGAGACAGAAACGTCTTCAATAACAAGTCAAGTGAGCTCAGAGATGAAGCAACAGCCTCGAGCTTCCTCCTTCGCTTCGATTTTCAGCGAAGGTCAAAGCTTTTCCTTTTTTTTTAATTACCCAGAGAAGGGCGCTCGTGCATTTATTACCTCTGGACTGGATCACTGTGATTTATTGTGTTGGAATAAAGCGGCCGTTAATTTAACAGCTGCAGCTGCTTCAAAACGCTGCAGAGCGACTCCGAACTGCTGCAGAAGGACCGGAGCGACTTTCATTTATCTGACCGATATGAGTTTAATGATCAAAGCCTGATGATGACTCAGAAATGTTGGAGCTGATCTGAGAGCTGCTGCTTCGTCCTGCAGGCCCCCGAGTCAGCTGCTTTCCATAAATGACCCGTTATTTTTTAATACAGCAGTCTTTATTCAGTGTAAAGCTTCTGTTTTCTGTTTAATTTATTTTAATCATCTTCATTATTTCCACCCAAATGACATTGAGTTCTGAAAAGCTTTTTAATTATTAAAAATGTTTATTAAGATAATTAATTTATTACTGACTTGACATTTTTTGACTTGTTCAGGTCCATTTTGATCATGGAATAAAATGTTTAAACTTGACTTTTTATTGTTCTTGTTACGACTTTTAAAAGTATTTTTTAATTTGTATTAAGATTAAAAAAACGTGTTCCTTTATTTTGGAAACACAAAACCTGAAACTGTTCAGCTGAATTCCCTTCAACTGTTTTCAACTTACCATAAAAACATCTTAAATATCTCAAGAAAGTTGTTTCTGTTTTAACAATTTTTTAATTTTATTTCTAATATTAACATTTAATATTCTGTATGCACTGTATTTTGTCTATTTATGTTTATTATCATGTTGAAGCAGGTCTCTACTGAGAATATCATTTGTCTCAGCGAGACAGTTAAATGAAATAAATCACATTTTCCAAACTTTATTCTTCTTTTAGTTAATAAACTACAGTCGTTGTTTTATTCTGTAGTTGAAAAACGGTGTAGTTTAACCTCATTTTGCAGTTTGTTCAACTAAAATGAATCAAAAAGACAAATTTAAAGAGCAAACAATCGAAGTGAAAGAACTCGTGACATTTCAGTTTTCGGTGCTTTTCTTTTTTCTCACCGCTCCACTCGGTTCTGACCCGACACGTTAAAAACCAGGTCTCGGTTCCTCCAGCATCGTGTTTCTGAGCGCTCCACCTGTCAGCTCGGTGACAATCATCAGAAAAGAAAAGTGTTTTTCTCCTGGAACGATGGAGGTGAACTACAGGAAGGACTCCTGCTAATTGGTGTCACATAAAACAGCTTCCCCGTTTCAGGACTTCTGTCTGACACCCGATGTCACTGATCTGCTGGTTGGACTCAGATCCTGCAGCTTTAAAAATGACAGAAACAGAATTTTCTCTTCAGTCCTCTAAAAAAAAGTCAGTTTCTTTAAATTTAACACGTAAAAACGTTAATTTATCCATCAAAGGCATGATCAGCGATGTATTTTTACATCATGAAGGCTGCAGTGTTTTATGATTCTGGCCTCAGAACAACAAATCACCTCCGTGACGTGGAAAAACAACATGTTGACAGCCTGAGTGTTTCTGAGCTGCGGCCCGGTGGAGCAGCGTCTGCCACAGAACGTGTTGCATTAGAGGCTGTTAGACTCAGCTGCAGCTCAGACACTAATTTGTACCCCGGCAGTGAAGGAGGCGACTGAGACGAGCTGTAGGAGTTACTGTGGCTGCAGAGGCTCATGGGTAATCGAGCTGCTGCTGGTATGACGGCTGCGACACGTTAGTTTATGATGTGTTCAGGGGTTTGACAGGACTGTGCAGACTCCACATGTTCCTGACCTCCTGTGGAGATTTAATGACTCGTATTTGAGCTCCGATAAGTTTTAAATCACTAATATCCATTTCTGCTTTAAAAAGACGTTTTATGTTCCTTTTTTAAACAACTTGACATCGTTCCCCGAGATGGTTTTAGTAAAAGTGCAGCAGGATTATGGCACCAGACAACCAGTTCCCATCCTGTCTTCAGAGCCCTTTTCTTTACGGACGTAAAATGTTCAACATGTTTGTGTAAGCATCAATTAAATCCTTTAATGAAGCGTTCAGCATGCAGCCAGAAAGATGCATGATACACAGCTCGCAGAGCTCAGACCAGAACACTAAAACTCTAAAATAAAAATACTCGACTGGTAGTTTTTTATTATCAGAGACATTTCTCTGGCGTCCAGTCATAGTGAACTTTCAGGAGTCCCTCGTTAAGGCGAGTCCTCGCTGTGTGATTCTTGTCCATCATCAACAAACCCTTTTGTTGTGAATGAAGCTGGTTGGTTGAGATTGGAACAAAAATGGGACCAGGAGCCAACAGTTGAGCTGGATGAACCCAGGGCCCAACAGTTGGGGTGGTTCAGGTGGGTGGCCTGGGGTCTACAGAGGCAGAAGAGACAGAGGCATCCAGAAGCATCCCTTTGGTGCCTGGACAAGGTGTGGCAGAGACTAGGTGTCTGACATGTCGACCTTGAAGACTGAAACTGGCAGAGGCACATTGACCGTGGTGATGGACGCTGGGTCTAATGCAGGGGTGTGAAACTCACTTACAAAAGGGGGCCAAACTTAAAACCATTTTCAAACTAAGGGCCAATCTCAGGATCTACATTAACGTAAATCTGATACCCACCATCTTTTCTTGGGGTCGCAGGTTCTTCAACAAGAGTTTGATTGGTCTCATTTGATGTTCTCTGTTGTGCTTTCAACATCATAATCAAATATTACTGAAAAATTTCAAGAGATAGACGTATTTTGCATTTCACATATCATCTTGGGGGCCAGATAAGATGTCAACAAGGGCCACATTTGGCCATCAGGCCTTGAGTTTGACACATATGGTCTAATAAAAAGACATTTGGCTGCACTCGAAATGGACTTCTGGTCAAGTCAACTTTATAAAGCACATTTAGAACAGAAGCTGTTGCTTTCTGGTGTTGGAGAGGCGTTTAGCAGGATGCCCCGTGCACTCCAGATGGACTTCTGGTGCTGGAGAGGCTTCGGACAAGACCCCCTTTCAATCATAGTTAAAGTTCTGGCCTTAGAGAGGAGTCCGGCAGCACCCCATCACACTTGGAACTGGGTTCAGGTCTTGTGGAACGGGTGTCAAAGTCAGTTACCAAAAGGAACCAAGATTTAAAAACTTTGTCCGAGCCACGGGTCACTTTCAGCTGATACATTAACTCGAGTCAGACACCCGATATCTTTTCTTGGTTGCAGGTTCATCAACAACAGTTTGATCTGTTTCATTTGACGTTCTGTTGCTCTTTCCACATCAGAATCAATAATGACCGAATGATCCAGCCGTCTTTCTGACTTTGAAGTTAACCAGCTGCTAAGAGAAATCTAAATGATGTATTATCAGTTTTTAAAGATTAAAAATTACAAGAGATACGATACTTTACATTTAAATTATCATCTTGAGGGACCAGATTTGACACACAGCTCTTGACTTTGACATATGTGTATTTGGCAGCACCCACCTCTCTTTTTTAAACCAAACATAATGTTATTTATTTTTATTATAGCCTTTTGACAGCTTCTCTTATAGCCATGACGACATATTCAGTGAAGCAAAAAGAGCACATCTCTATCTGGAATGCAAATAAAAACTGCCAAGATGTCTAATGTTTAAAATAGATTATTAAAAATTAAACAACAAACAATAAACACAACTTACTAACATAAGCAAGTTCACAATTTCACCTCACATTTCTATTTCAGAGTTCAACAAAATAAACATGTTAGCAAAATAAAACTTGTTTAAAACACTTGAAGTCTCCATCTGTCGCAACGCGCTGGTGCTGGTGAACCCAGTGGTGCAGGCAAGCAGACGAGGACTCAGGACAATGCAAAATAATCGTGGATAATCAGGAGGTACTCACAGACATGTCGTCACCGGGGGACAGATGACAATGCCAGGACAAGGAGTGAGACAAACACACAGGCTTAAATACAGCAAACACCTATGAGTAATCACAGATGCCAAAGACAACGACTGAGGTTGCAAGACATAAACATGACACAAGCTGGAAACTAAAGAAACACAAACCTAAAGATAGAAACATAGGATGGGAAGAAAGCAAGACATAAACACAACACCAAGGGTTAGACACCAGAGGACAAAAAACACAACTTCTACACTGTCTTCTCCATTGGAAACATTGAGCACAAACTGAGCATGAGCAGTGGAGAGGTGCTGAAGTTTCTTTCATTTCAACTCTTTCTGTGAAACCTGGACATTATCTGCTGCTCCTCTGAAGGCATGAAGCGACAGATCACCTCATCCAGATGACACTTTTTAAATCCTCCCTGCCTGGCTCAAACCAGGCAGCGTTACTTTAAAATCTAATATTTGACACTTGTTTCCAGCTCCGTCCCTGCAGAGACGGAGCTGAGATACCTGAGCAGACTGAATCTCTTCCTTGGTTCATCTGAACATCCTGTCAAAGGACAATAAGAGCAGAAAGCTCGGATTTGTAGCAGCTTTTCATTCACACAAAGCTGCTTATTAAACCACTAAACTGAGTATTCTGCTTCATATTCTCATATTCCAATACATAGAAACAGGACTGATGCACTTTCAGAGCCCAATTTGTTTCCTAAGCAACACATTTACTCACAACTTTACATTTAATGAAAGTTTTTGACTCTGAGTCAGAAATTATGACGCTATTAGGACATAATGTGTCACATCTGCTCATTCGTCTTGTTTGCTTCGATCTATCAGCTGCTGCACGGCAAATAAATCTCATTTATGCGTCTCTTGTTTTCATACATTAAATATGTTAAGGAATACAAATCACTGTTGGTGCGACACGCTTCTGCTTCTTAAAGACTCAACCCTTTCTGTTAATCACAAATCTGACACATATATTAAACTCGCCTGATGGGATCATTAATTCTCATTTTCTGATTTATTTTATGCATTCGTGGATGCAGAAAGGACAAATTTGCCTGTTTGAAACAAACAAAAAAACCACGTTTCATTTAAAAGAAAATCCTCCATTAAGTAAATATTTTCACCCTCGTCCAATCAAATAAAATAAAAAATAGACATGAAATTAAATTAAACCATTTTTCTCTTGTTCTATAAACGCCCCAGAAAACTTTTTAATTTAAAAGTGTTTTATGAGCACCTGGAGCTGCAGCTAAAAATCCAGACCTGCAATATTCCTGCAGGTTTTCTGCACCAAAGCCTCCCACCAACTTATTATTAAGAATCATGCAGCCGTCGTCTTCAGGGAATATTAATTATGGATATTGGTTTATGAAGCGCGCCACAGTGCATGGTTCTGAGCCTGCTGCTCCTGACGCCAACTGCAGAATTTATTTGCGGCTAAAACTGAGAGCAAATGGACAAAACTGAAAAACTGCAGCGTCCAAATAAAACGAATGACAAATTTTGGAATACATATTGTAGTTTAGAGTTCAGAACTGCAGAAACATTAGAAATAATTCCATGTAAATGTCAGATGATATAAAGGTTTTACTAGAAGTTTAATTAAAGTTGATTTTGAATAATTAAAGCATGACCAGAAATAGTTTTGTATTTACAGAATAAAAAAAGATATATATTGTCTGAAACTCCATTAAAGCTCCTCTGAAGCAGAAAATGAGATGATTACAATAATTAATTAATTTTTTGATTGATTGCTTTAGCCTTTTTCTTAGTATAGTTTAATAATAAACTATTTAATCTGACATGAACAAAATTAGGATTTTCTGGTTTTATAAATCTTCTAATTTTCTTCACTTTGTAATAAATTTAACAAACTGAAGACATCATAAAAGCCAAATAGCTTTTCTTGAGGCTAACCTGTAACCTGCTCAGCAATGAGGGAATCCAGAAAAGTGCTTTTACTTTTCACATGACATTTTATTACTTTTAGTTTGCATTTATTTGAGTTTTAGCTTTCACTGCGTTCAGCTTTCGACTTGTTTTAGCTACTTTTACCCAGCATTCTATTACTTTTAGCTGGTATTTAGCTACTTTCATGTATCTGTTCTATTACATTTAGCTTTTAGCTTGCTGTTTGCCTTTTAGTCAAAAGTTTACAAATTTTAATAAATGTTTTACAACTTTTAGTTTTTAACTAGCGCTTTGCTACAATTAGCTTTCAGCTACATTCCTAGTTATTATTTTGTGTTTTCCTTTCAGTTTTTAGCTGTTTTGCTGCTGTTAGCTAGAGTTTTGTCCCACTGGTTTTGCCTTTAGCTCCTTTTAGCTTTTGCTCAGTGGTTTTTATATTTAGTCTTGAACTTAATTTGAGCTTCATTAGAACAGTTCTCATTTTTCAGAATATCTTTATTGTCGTTGTAACAAGTACAACAAAATGAAGTGTTTCCTTTTGGTGTCAAAGATATGAAACGTTTAAAACGTGAAAAGGGATGAACGATACAAAAGGGATTAAAAACACTTTTATAAAAGATAAAAGGAACATTCAGCACATTAAGGAGGTAAACATGTGGCAGTGGTGGGATTTTAATAGTTTTTTTAGCCTTTTCCTCACAGGTCTTAGCTTTAAGCTTGTGTTTAGCCGTGTCTGATGTTAATGGAACGGGTGGTGAAGTGGAGAGTGACCTGGCTGCAGCCACGGCGGCCGTAGGTTCCTGGCCTCAGAGGTGGATTTCCAGACAAACGACAGCAGAGCCTGACCTGTCCTGACCGCAGCTTCCTTCCTCCTGTGAGCTTTTAACTCCGAGTGACTCGGCCACTTCATGAAGTCAGGACGGATTTCTACCCAGCATGCATTGTTTCTGAGCCGTCACACAGAGTGAGCTGGTGCTGTGCAGAGAGTAATCAGAGTGAAAACCCTGGTGGTCCTCTTGTTTGGTTCTGACTGGCTCTGGTTCAGCTTGTGTCTTTGTTCCCTCTAAACCTCTGACTTTTTAATCTATTTCTGTTTCTAGATTTATAACAACGTTCACGCTCCATGTTTCGTTTTGTTGTTTCTAAACAAATCATGTTTTAAGTTCAAGTTGTCATCACATATTTTATTTTTCATCCAACCCAATTCAAGATGGCCACCACAACCGTTTCAAACAAAAATATTTAATTTTTTGTTCTTAAAATTAAAATGAGATTTGAGTATTAGCAGCACACACGCTGAGCACGGACGGGTCATGCAACAACGTGGCATGCCTTCCGTCAAGAAATGCTACTTTCGTCTTTGTAAAGTGACGCCTTTGATACTGACGCAACCAAATAAATGAAATACTTTTACAAATACTCAACTTTCTGCACAGTGTTGAGAGCCTGATTTTGTGTTTCTGACATTTAGTCAGTGGATCGTGTGTCACACTTTCAGCTGTTTAATAAATCACATCGTAAAAACTGTTTGTGCTCGACGTGATGGAGTTATTTCAGGCTGACGGCTCCAATTAAACGTTGAAATGAGCTCAGTGGAGAGCATCACCATCAGCTGCTGGGAGCTCCAGGCTCCTCTCTGCTCTCATCTGCTGCTGATAATTACATGAAGCATTGATAATTACCTCGCCATCGATGTATTGATGTTTAAAACGCACCTTCTTGATGTAAATCATCAGGGAGCCAAACTCCTGCTTCACGTTCATCCACACCGGCCTCGTGCAGCCGGTGGGCCGGCGGCCCGGTTCTGATGCTCCTCCGGTGACGTGCACGGGGGGACGGTGACCTTGATACGTCTCCTCACATTACTCTTCCGCTGTATTAGCAGCCAGGCGTGTTGTAACTCCATTACAGAATCACACCTGTTTACAAGTCTCGGCACCGGCAGAGATAAATGAAATCAATACTCCGGCTCCTGAGCAATTTCACCGTCAGCCTCAAGTTTATATCGTCTCAGATCTTTACAGTCGCGGCCTGATGATGCACCACAGAGCAGATCTGCTTGCCTGGAAGATAAGTAATTATGTGTAACAGAGTGAGGTATTGGTGGAGTGCAGATAATGTGAGCTGTTAACCGTCTGACGGTAAACAGGGAGGAAGCACCGAATCGATGCTCATCATAACAGCTGGTAATGGCAGGGAGGGACTTCACAGAAAGCTCCTCGCAGCATCCATCTTTGTTCGATGAGCCTCAAACACTGACGGGCGCAACACGTCCAGGGTCAGTTTGACTCGTTGCAATAAAAATGATTTGCATCGGACGCAGTGTTTTTGTTTCAGTCCTCAAAAGGACGGTAAAAGTTTCAGCGGAGTAAATAACACGTTACAGACTTTAACTCTGCCTCTCTACAAACTCATTACTGTACATGTAAAATGTAACTGGCAGGATGTTGAGGTGCAGTCACAAAGAGGAGGGGGTCCGGTTTGGGAACCTCAGGCTCGTGTTTCTGCTTTTGCAGATGATGTGCTTCTGTTGGTGTCTTCA
>JAVCKU010000139.1:1816408-1826990 GCA_032273985.1 Hypsolebias coamazonicus | reverse complement strand
CCCCCCCCCTAAAGCCATGACCTCAGTTAGCTCATGGGGACTCCTGCAGTGACTGGCAGGCACCTCTGACCTCCGTCCCTCTGAGTTTAGACTCTGGAAGATTATCCAGCGAGCAGCAGCGTCTCCTCTGACTTATCCAGCCGTCCATCTACTCATTCAGACCCCCCCCCACCACCCCCCAGTCTTTATCCATAAAACCTACAACACAGACAGTTTATGGAGGCAGAGGCAACAGTGAATGTGTCGTGCACAAACACTGCACATGCACTGTTGTTGAACTGTGGTTCAACAGAATAAAAAAACTAAGGAAAGTGGCCTGGACAAAAAGAGTTTGTTGGTTTGAGACAGTCGTCGTGTCCAAGTCATTTCTGCAGCGCTGAGACTTCTGCACCTGTCCTCAGGTGTTCTGGTCCACCTGTCCACAAATGTCCTGGTCCATATGTCCATGGATGTTCTGGTCCTCCTGTGCTCATGTGTTCTGGTCCACCTGTCCACAGGTGTCCTGGTCCATATGTCCATGGACGTTCTGGTCTTCCTGTCCTCATGTGTTCTGGTCCACTTGTCCACAGATATCCTGGTCCTCCTGTCCACAGGTGTTCTGGTCCACCTGTCCACAAATGTCCTGGTCCACCTGTCCTCATGTGTCCTGGCCCACGTCTCATGAGCACACAGTGCAGCTGTTTCAGGTTTAAGGGTTCTTCTCCAGATGTTTCAGTTTTTTTCACAGATGTTCCACTGGATCTAGCTCAGGGCTCTGAAGGCCACTACAGAACAGTCCAGTGTTTGGTTCTGATCCATTCCTGGGTGTTTGTAGCTGTGTCTTGGGTCATTGTCCTGTTGGACGAGCCCTGAGCTGTGACTGAGACCAACCTTTGTGACAGAGCAGATCTTTGGCTCCAGAGTGACTTGATAGTCTTGAGATTTCATCTCACCCTGCACAGGTCCAAGACGCCGAGTGGCCGATGCAGCAAATCGGTTTCAGAACCGAACCGGGCCTCCATGCTAACACCAATGACCTTCATTAACATGGCTCTGTGCACAAATAATTTTCAGTCTTCTCTGAGTTCATTATTTATTTATTTATTTAAATATAATTCTGTTTAACCACAATTTAAAACAAAAACAGATTTGTATTTTTCCCTTTACATTGTGTCAGTTTCACGTCATGCCGGGGACCATCTTGGGTCTTTCTTTAACAACAAGTGGACCCTCCTGCAGAAAGCCGCCGTGCGTTCAGCTCTGATGCAACTAAACCGTTTGCGTTTGCTCTCAGAGACGTTGTTGGAGCTAATGCACCTTCGCGTGGATCAAAGGCATAATGATGCATAAGTCAGGCGGTGTTTAGGTTGTCCGGCTGTCAGGAGGTAAGAGTTGATTTATTTTGCTCTCTGGGTTGGCAGATGGAGAGGCAAAGACGTATGGAGGAGGGATCAAAGAATGGAGGGATGAGGGGGAGGTGATTAAAGAGCCAAGGCCATGGAGGACGCTTCAGTTTGACCTGAATACAACTCAAAACCACGAACAGATGATTTGTGTGTGTGCACACGGCAGGAAGATCCTCCATTATAGCAAACCTTTGTGTCCAGGTAGATTCTTTTAATTCCTGCTTCCAGACGAACATCTGACATGAGCTGATGATTACAGGCTTCAACAGGAAGCGTTGACGTTTTCTCTTTTCAGGCGGTTTAAGAACAAATCTGAACCTGTGGACCTCGCAGAAATGCTCCAAAAAGGACTTTGTTGAAGTTTCAGCCTTCGAGGGGAGTAAAAAAAAAAAAAAAACACAGTTCAGGGTGTAAATCTTTTATGTGAATTCATTCAAACCCAGTCCGCAGCCTGCAGAGACAGGATGCGTACAGAATGTAAAGAAAAGGCAGACGTATAAATGTGTCTGGTGACGACACTTCACTCCAACGTGAACGACTTTAAACACGACGCTCGGCAGAATTTGATGTAAAGTGACTGTGATGATTTTGTTTACAACATCATCCCAGCAGGAGGAATTAATTTGCTCCTTTAGCTCTGCGGGGCCGAACAGGGCCCGGAGCCATGCAGGGCTTACTCATTATTTATGTCACACAAACTGCATTTATGTGGCCTTTATGCATTTTGGAGCCAAAACAGATTATCTGCCAGCTGACTGAAGGTTTCAAATGTTCAACAAGTTTTATTTTGTTTCTACACTGGATGTGTAGTAACATGAGCTGTTATAAAGTATTTATACACGTTGTCTTCGACTGACTGAATTCACAGACACGTTCCCTGCTGAGCCCGATCTGTTGACTGCAGACAACTCCAGGGACCTGCAACATCCAGACTGGAGGGTTTCAACACCTTCTTAGATGAAACTCCATCATATGTGATGCAGAAACACTTCAGTGTGCTTTTTTGTATGTAAACACCAGTTTAATGTATTGAACTCTGCATAAATCTGCTCTAAGTGTGTTTGCAGTCTTGTTTAGTGTGCTAAAAACTGTAACAGTGTTTTCCACCGTGCACGTTGCATCGCTCTATAAGTCGCATCAGTCCACATTTGTCTAATAAAGTGGAAAACTCCATAAGTAAGTCGCTTTGCCGTATAAGTCACATCTATTATGTGTCATCATTGACAACCCAGAAATGTGGGTCGGTGTTGTGCCAAAAATCGATTGGCTGCCAAATGGCGTGCATGGAGCGTGCACTGGAGGACTTGAACAAGAATTTAACAAGATTACCACTTAAAACAATTATTTGTTCACTCAAATTATACCAAAGGTTTGTCTCAGTCGAACTTTTCCTTAATGAATGCACTTTGACGGTCAAATCAGCTGCATTTCAAAAGCCGACACGTGGAAGTAGGCGTGTGCACAGGAGGACTCGCTGTGCATTTCTTCAAAATTTAACAAGACAAACATCTAAAAACAATTATTTGTTTGCTCTGCTTTATAGTAAAGGTGTGTCTCATTTGAACTTTTACTTAATATTATTACCATTACCATTAAAGTGCATTTATTAAGTTAATAAATGCACTTCAATGGTCAAATCAGCTGCATTTCTCTGGGACGGTGCAGAGAAATGAAGCTGATTTGAAGGTTGCTCCAGGCGAGCTGGACGAAGGTGACAGTCTTTGGAAAGCTGATTGTGTCAGCACGTTCACCTATTACATGACACAACGGCATGCCATACCACTCGAGTGCCATCTAGTGGTTGAAAATGGTAGTGTTCAATATTTTCAGTCAGAATGAATGAAAACGGTCATATTGCAGCCAAAAGTTGTTTTATAAATACAGTATGGTGAAAATAATCCATAAAGACGTTGCTTCGCTGTATAAGTTGCAGGGCATGCAAATTATGCCCAAAAAAAAAACTGCAACTTATAGGTAGTAGTATTGCATATCCTGTAGGTATTACTCAATAATGGCACTGTATTATCGATAAACATCAATAAGTGCAAAGCAGAGCTTGTTGTCGCAGTGTGACGCTGTCATTCTGCTCATTGTCACGTTTCATTGGTCACAAACAGTTGATCTAAACCAAACGTGTCGAAGCTGCGTCTGCCTGCGTCGAGGTTTCCCTGCAGGAGAATCATTTCCCTGGCGTCACGTGTTTCCAACATGGACCAAACATGTTCAAACGGGACTCATTGGACCAGCTTCTTGCTTTAGTTCTGATCCAGATGTGGAGCTCTCAGCACATCAGGAGGTCCAAATAAACCCACAGCTGTTTCTGCAACAATCGTTGAGCCACGAGGGAACTATGTTCATTTGAAATTTGTCCTGCGTGTTTATTTTCTCCAGAGTTTCTCTTTGTCACCATCAGCAAATAATAATAAATGAGTGTTAAAACAATAAAACTTCACTTTAAGTTGTTTACAAAATGACCAAACGGTAAATATGAACTGTTTATGTGATAAAACTGATTTAAGAAGAGCAGAACGAGAAAGAGGCTGAAAATATTCAGGTTTTGTTTCCAACGCATCATCTTAAGAACAAAAACAAGAAGTTTCACCTTTCACATCTTCTAATATATTCATTTATTTTATTTATTAAAAAATGATGGGAAGTCTTTCATCTCTGTGGTCGTGAACTGAATTAACAAACAGAAGCAGCGATGCTTGTTTTCTTCTCACTTTATATTCAATTGTTCTTTAAATACATATTTTTGTTTTTTTTCTTGTCATGTAAGAGTTTTATTCTATCATCGATTTGTGGGCAAAAAAACGGTGACATTTTTAAATCTGACACCACACAAAAATGAACACGAAACAAAATCAATGTTTGAGTCACTCTGCCACTCTGACAATAATACTCCCAAATATTTACTTAGCATTATGCGATGAAAATATTCAATCAGTATATTTTGCTCTCATTTTTAAATATTTTTAATCACAAACAAACATTTCTGGGGATAAACTTTAAAAACACAGTATTCACAATGAAAACTAAACTAATCTAGATGGTCAATAAAAATTGTGACCATGTAAAGTATAATAATATAACACAACAACAACAACAACAACAACAACAATAATAATAATAATAATAATAATAATAATAATAATAATAATAATGTAAAGTAGCTCTGACAGTTTATATTGAAGCTCGTCTTTTGCCTTGAGAGTGAAAGAGGGAACAAAAAAGTTGAAGGAGAGTTAATTAAAAGAAAAAAGTCCAACCTTTGTTTGCTCGTGTGCTTTTTTTATTTCTGCATTTAATGTTTTATATGCAACATCAACATTTATTATGAAGCCTTTAAATATTTATTCTTGTGCATATCCAACCTGTGCAGTGATTATTTTGAGCACCACCTGTTCTTAAACTTGTGTTTCAGGGCTCGGCTCTGTGAGGGAACAGGAACTGTGGTTCATTCTTCACCCATGGAGACTGTAGCTTTAGTTTCCAGCGAGCGGCTCAGGTTTTTGTAAAAATGCAAAGTGATACGTTTTATTTCAACCTGCAACCTTTAGAGAAATAACCACACGAGAGAACAAGAAGTTAGTTTTCACGCCACAACTTTGCAAAGGGGAAATCACAACATCTTGTGCAATGCAGATATGTGAGTTGTCACAGAAACTTGTTGAAGCAAGTTGCTTAATGTTGTTTTAGCATTATAAAATAAAGTAATAAGTTTAAATGATCAATATTCAAATACTCTAACTCAAAGCTGCTGAGACTCTTTGAGTCGGTACGATCTGATCACAGTGAGACGTCAGAACAGACACAAAAAGTAAAAATGTTTCTTTGTGCTTTGAGCTGCTCTGAGCGTGCGTCAAGAAGTTCCCTCATGATGATAAAACGTGCTGACCTGGACTTCCACCCCTGCAGCGACGTGTTTGTCGTGCTGTTAGTGTCAAAGGCACCTTTCTGTTTGAGACGTGCCAACACTCCACGAGGCAGCCGTCCAAACTCCTCCTGGAGACGTTGGGTCCAAGAAGAAAAGGCCTGGACTGCAGTCAGAACATGTCGGGCATCTGAAGGAGCTCACTTGTTTTTATTTCTTCTAACGTTGCAGACTTGGCGTCGAAACTCATCCCCACAACACAAACACGACAAACCCAGAAACATTTACAGATATTAAACTGATGTTTTGTGATGTGATGACGTTTAAACCCACTGATGTACTGAGAGCCACCACGTGTAATAACTCCAGGAGGTCTTTCACCGAACAACCAGCACTTTCTTTTAAAGTTAAATGTAAAGTTCTGGCATGAACGGCGGCGGGTGACGTGCATTCCTTTATTTCACAAGGACAAGAACCCAGAGAGTGCGGACTGAAACAGAACCAGAGCTCCAAATAAAATTAAAGGGATTTATTTACAGTGATGAGGACACTGGAGGACCAGGGAGCCTGTGTAAATGGAGGGGAACAGGTTAAGAAAGACGTCTTTGGTAGGTGTTGGCGTTGCTTCCTGGTTCCTCACGGTTAGGTTGGCCGGTTACGGCTCAGAGGAGAAGGTAGATGGTTTACAACAAGGAGGATCCAGAAGAGGCAGCGGTGACTGTGGAATGCAGAAGGCGAGTGGCTGGATGGCGCAGGTGCAGCTGGTTGGAGCTTTACAGGTGAGTACCAGCAGAGGCTCGGGTCATGAGGTAAGTGGAGATCAGGCTGCAGACGGTACGTCTCTGGAAACACAGAGGAAAACCACTCTTCAGCAGTTTGTACGTTACAGTGCTGGAGGCACCGGTTGGTAATGCTCCAGCAGGGAATGGAGCTCGTCTGAACACTTGTACACTCCCGAGCCAACGACCTTCAGCTGCTGATGCTCACGTCGCCACCCTGGACCCAGGAGCCTGTAAACGTTACACTTCAAGGCACGCTGAACCTTTATGTGTTATGCATCTGCACAACGGTGTAAAAATGTTGACTGGAACATGAGAAGATGAGTATACAGCTGCAGACGTGTGCACATGTATAAAACACGCTTTGCTCTTCCTCTCACCTCAGGACAGCAAAGATGTGATTTTAAAGATTTAACGTCCATCCATCCGTCAGTTTTCTTCCACTTTTCGTGCTCGGGTCATGGACGTAACAATCCAGTGGGGAACTGTCCCAGTACACGGCCTGAAATCCCATCAGCGAGTTCAGGGTCGGCCCCGGGGTCCGCTCCCTGAAGGATCAGCCCAGAAAATGTCCAGAGCAGACGACTGAACCAGCTGACTTCTTTAGCTTCACAAAATATCAGCCGAACAACTCGAGATTCTGTGAAAATGTCATCTGGAGCGATGAAAGCTAAAAGAAGCAGAAATTGGCTGGAAGCTAAAATGAGCCAAATGCTAGCAAAATGCCAAAAGAAACAAAACATTAAAGCTACAAGTAATAAAACTACAACAGCAAAGTGTCAGCTCAAACCAAAAGTAGCAAAAGGCAAGCTACAGAACAAAGGCTGGATGAAAGCTAAAAGCAGAACAGTAGCTAAAATTTCAGAATGGTAGCTAATAAAACAAAAATGGAGCCAGCAGGCTGAAGCAGACGTCAACGAGCAACGTTTGTGAAGGAATCAGAGCTGTGCATTTCTTAAAGAGGCATAAAAACTACATAAAGTCAAAGCACCGTCTCATCGATTTAAACAGAACATGTGCTAAATAAAGTGTTATATTGTAAAACATGTGCAGAACAATGATAGTGTGAATGTTGAATTAGCATTTAGTCTTATAAATAGAGCTAATGTCTTAGCTTGGAAATATATAGGTATATATTTTTTAAAGTTGGATTGGCATCTTGGTTAACTTGGGGTTCTGCTGATGTTGCACTGGGGGGGTTAAAAAAAGCACCTGACGTCCTTAAAGGCGGCGCCACAAGAACATCTTTGTCGTAAATTCACATATATTTTATATATATACTTTTTTCATAGATATTATATGATTAAAGGATGCAGACGTGACCACACAGGGCTGCCCAAAGACATGCCTGCTTTAAAATCTGCTTCATGTGCTCAGCTGTGACTGAAGCATTATTTAAAGTGGCACAATTAGCTGACTGGTCAGTTAATCTGCATTAAAGTGCACAAAGTGCTGTTAAAAATTCTAAATTAGGTGACGGACACGTGAGTTTTGTTAAAATAACGTCTGAAAAGCAGATTTCTATGAACCAAGTTAATAATGATGAGAGTGAGGGTCACGCATGGTGGCGTGGAGGCATTACTGTCAGCAGTCAACAGATGGCAGGACGAAGCTGCATCATTTGTATGCACAGGCATGTCATCACACGTGCACACACACGTGCACGCACAGCAGGGGCCGGCAGAATACACAGTGAGCTTTCAGAGGAGGAAGGATTCTCCGCTCTGCTGTGATTAATGGCCTGATTGAGGTTGGAGCCAAAATGGGGGGTGGGCCAGTTTGAAGCCCACTAATGAGGTGATAATGGAGAGGTGGGTGGCTGAGGCCGCCACCCAGCACAACACTGGGAACAGAGGAGGAGAGGAGCCTGCTTTCATTTTCCACGAGTGTGTGGATCACTCTGTACATGTTGGATGACGAGGCAGGTGGTGGTGGGGGTGCGGGTGGTTCTGAAATGATGAGGGGGTTTCACTGAGACTGATTGCTGCTTGTTTTGTTCCTCTGTGTGGAAGCCGACAGGCAGGGTGAAGTACTGATGCTGAGGTGTTTCCATCACATCTCTGGTGGAGGACGGAGAGCAGAGGTTATCAAACTTTACACACATGCACCAGCTCAGAAAAACACTGGAGTCCCGTTAGGATGAACATGAAACACTAGACCGACGTGCTGGACAAAGACTTTAATAGATAGTTAATAATAGTTTTCTACTCGTCTGACGGGCCTGTGATATAAATTTACATCAGCTAAATCTGTATTTGCAGCTAAAGTGTTGCAGCAGGTTTGCAAAAGGAGGAACTACGCAAAAGACTTTAAAGTGACTCGTGTTTCGACTGGGTTCTTATCAGCAGTCAGCATCTTACCTGCAGCAGATTGATCTGTGTGGGAAGTCTTGAAGAAGTTTGCATGGATTCCAGCTCGCTTGGACTTTAAAAAATATGTCTCCCTTTAGGAATATAAGACACACTCTCTGTAAACTGCTCTTGTGACGATATATCTGTTAGTTTAAATATGTGCAAAACAAACATCCATCCATTATTTTTTTTACCCGCTACTTCCCTTTTGGGTCATGGGAGTCACAGGTGCCCATATCCAGCAGGCACTGTCTGTGCGAGAGGTGGGGGACACCCTGGACAGGTCTCCAGTCCATCACAAGGACACAAACAACCATTCACTGTGGGAGGAAACCCACGCATGCACAGAGAGAGCATGCAAAAAAGGCCCCCGACCAGGATTTGAACCATCGACCTTCTCGATAAGAGGAAACAGCTCTACCAACTGCGCCACCGTGCCGCCCAACAAACAAACAACAAAACCAGAACATGTTCTTTCTTTTTGGAGTCTTTAAGGTTCAGTCAAGTTCTGGAAAGATGATTTTAAAGAAGACGCGTTTAAACCTTAATTTAAAGGTTTTTGATGTATTTGTCCTAGATAATTAATTTAGACTTCATTAAGTTTTATATTAGAATGCAGGTTCTTTTTATTGAACTCATTCAAAAATTATTTTGGTATTTGGAGAATGTTCAAGGGCCACTTTTGGCCCCTGGGCCACATGTTGCCCACGTCTGCTGTAGAGATGACAAATGCTGCCACAGATACTAATGTTTGTATCTCTGTTAAGTGAACACAGAGAAGTAAATTATCTGTGGTAGTCGCTGAGAGTCATCCCCAACACTCAAACTTTGACTTTGAAGGTGACGGGCCTTCTTTTAAAGGAACGGTAGTTTTTAATTTAGTCTGTTTTGCATCCGGTTCCATTCATTTTGTTCTGTCGTTGCACTTCATCTTCGTGCTTTTCAGCAACATTCAGTCGTTTTAAAGACGATCTAAACCCAAACTATATAATCACCACTTACGTTTTTGTCTCCTGACGTTTCATTAAAACCTGTTTGGTTTATTGGGCTCTTCTCTGTGGATTTGTGCTGCGCTGAACTTTAAAAAATGTTCCGACTAATTAATCAGTCCGTTCTTGTTCACTTGGCTTTTTAATGAGCCGATTGTCTTTCTGGAAGCAGAAAAAAAAAAAACTTTCTTTGTAAGTTCAAATTGCCTTTTGTCTCATCTGCTTTGAGCTCCTTTTCATGAAACTGTTGTGGAGGAAAAAGCTTCTGACCTCGGTGAGATGCGCTCGTGACAAAACTCTGCAGAATATTTCAGTAGCTGGAACTGTCTCTCTCTAGATCCTGGAAAAACATTTTTACAACGTTTGTCATGAGCATTTCAAATATTTCATATCTGACCCACAGTCTCCTGTTTGTCTCAGTGAATTAAAGTTTAGATTTAAAATGTTTCCTGTGGTTAAATATAACATCTCCATCCTTCTGGCTGCATTTTATTAACATTCCTGACAGAAATATTAGATTTTGACGTTGGTTTTTCATGTTCTGAGTGCTGCAACATGTTTGTACATCATTTCCTGACCCAACAAAACAAAATTGTTTTTCTTAAAAAGCTTTAGCCTGTTTTTACCTCTAATTATAATGACATGGAATTAAAGCTTTCTTTGTTGTGCCTGAAATTACAGTTCTCGAAATAAGAACCTGGCAAGTTAGAGACATGAGCTTTTAGATAATTACAGAAACCGTTCTTTTTTATTTGGATAAACAAACAGTTTCTGACAAATACACCTTTTGAGTTTAGCGTGTAGCCGATTGAAGAGCTGAACTCTTGATACATGTTGGGTCCGTCAGACGTTTCTTCAGCTGAAGTCTTTCTGACAGGAGTTTAAAACTCCTAATGCTGGATTTTCTGTCTTCTCTCTACAAAAAATACGTTCTCGCTGCAGCAACACTCAAACTTTAAATGTCAGCAGGTGCTAAAAGATGTTGCACCACAGCATCTTGTCTTTTTAAGACCTAGTTTCTTGGATTAAACAGTAGACAATGAACATTTTAACTTTAATTTAACGTTTGCAATCTCAATCATCCAGGTGCAAAGAAGTTAAGTTGTGTCATCTGGACCAGATTCTTTAAATGAGAAACGTTTCGTCCCCCATCCAGAGGACTTACTCAGTCTACAGCCAGCCAACCCAAATGTCACAAAGGTAT
>JAVCKU010000139.1:1788565-1800529 GCA_032273985.1 Hypsolebias coamazonicus | reverse complement strand
ACTACATAAATAAACACTTGATTCAATAACTATTTTAGAGAGCAACAAGAAGTGGCCTGACCAACAGCTCTCCTTGTTTGAATAAAGCACGCTCTGCTTCGCTCACACGTCCTCACATGGATTTGTTCATGAAGAAACAAACAGCGCTGGGTGAACCATTTCATTGTAAATGTGGGGGTGGGGGGGGGGGCAAAATAATACATATATATTTTTTAAAGCCAAGGTATATGGAACTCAGGGATGCAGCTGTGTGTTTATGGAAAAAGTGGTTCTGTGGACATCTTACAGCTTTAGTAGTCACCGGAGTGGTTTGTAGCCACGTCAGAAACAAATACAAGTCTGCTAATTTAAGTCATATTTCTCAAACGGAACATGATCGAAAGCTCTCTGCAGTTTGTGGGTGGGTCGTTGGCTCAAACACAGGAGTTCAGGTAATTCTGCGTTGTTCATAAGAAGCATGAAGCCCATCAGAGAGGCTTTGTCTGCTTTGTGCTGGTAAAGGGGGATCTGAGCTGATAGCTGATGCTCTGGATTTACTGATCTATGTTCTCTGCCTTTGCTCACAAGTTATGAATCACGGCTGAAAGAAAATGATCCGGGAAACAAGCGGCTGAAAAGGGATTCCTTTGTAGGGGGGCCGGACTCTGCAGCAAAGAAACAAGAAGTGGATCACACCGAGGTGGTCTGGGCTTCAAATGCTCCCTCAGCGAGAAAGCCAGAAACTGCTGGAGGGCCCATTTATCCCGTCTGACCTGGGAGTGACCCGATGTTCCTCGGGAGGAGCAGGAACGCATCACCGGGGTGGTGGGTGTTGTAGTTTCCTTCTTGGACCGTTCTTTCACCACCTGACCTCAAATAAGTGAACAAAACTGCCTCAAACATGAGTCACAGACGCTCCCCCTGAACCCCCACATGATTTATATTTAAGTAATCATTAAGTAATGTTTTCCTTTGGCTTTTTCTACGAGTGCATCACTTACTGGCATTGTTGGCACCGTGCAGCTGTAGAGTCAGAAAGTGATAAAGTGGTGCAGTGCGTTGAGAAGTGAAGCAAAAGGCTTATAAATATGAAACAAATTGGGAGTAAGACTGGGAGCTGTGCGCTCATAAAGAGGATGGAGCGACGCTCCCAGTTCCTCTGAGCAGGCCGGCCTGGAGCAACGGGCATCGCATCAACTCTCATAGTTGCTGATTTTGTTGAACAAATACTCATTTTTAAGGACTTTTCTGTTCCTTTCTAATTTCACTCTGCGTCTGTGCACAAGCCTGCATGTCACTTAGCAAGTCGTGTAAATAAAACGAGGGGGAAAAAACTGAAAACCGTCAGTGTATCCAAGCAGCCATAAATCTGAGTTAATTATGTCACATCAAACAGATTTCTCTCGTGGATTAGTCATGGGAAATGAGAACAGAGTGAATCTTTCCTTCTGTATCTTTCAGGAACATTTTCCGTCATGATCTATTTGAGTTAATTTGCTCTACTTGACATCAGAAGGCTTGTGATGTGCTGATGCTGGAGTGAGGTCTCATGCAGTCCTCATTTATAGACTCGAGTTCTTAAAGATGAGATTTTTGATTGTGCAAAGACGATAATCACACATGCAGGACAAATTTACATCTATTTGCATGTTTAAATAGAAGGGGTGACGGTGGATGTGTCACATGCACGTTTCTATGCTTGGATTCATGCATCTGGCTTGTTCTGTTTTTGTGCCGTGTTTCAGTAGTAAATCCATGCATGTCTTTGTACATGAAGCCTCTGACCTTTTCACTACAGAAATGTTAAATTTAGCTGTGGCTGGGTGCGTGGTCTCAGATATCTGTATTCTCCTCGTTGCTGTTTCAGAGATGTGGCTGAAGGCAATATTAACTGCTGATAAATGTAAAATTTAATACGCCTGTGGGAACAATATAGCCTTCTGTTGTCCATTCCAGTCCTCGGTGTCATCGCTGCAGACTGATGTCGTTCAGTCCTGATGCAACACCTTCAGCAGTACGTAAAGAGTCGTCCTCCTTCTTGATTAATTCCACGTCTCTCCTCTAATTTAGCTGCTGATTGACACATTTGCTGTGCACTCTGCAGAACAACTTCTGTCTTCCACTCATTCGTCTGTCTTAACGTCGCCATGATGTTAAAAAAATAACTTTCATCCCTGACTTTTCTGTCTCTAACAAAGCCACGGGTCTTGTCTCTATTCACACCATTCATGGAGGAGATTTCTCCTGCGAATCCAAAATTGAGTTTTCTTCCTTACAAAAGGTTGATGCTCCTTTGACATTAAAGTATTCAATATTCCAGATGGAAGCAGACGTCCCGTCCTTTGCCGAGCAGCAATGAACGTTTTCATTTGCATGATAGAATTACAGGACCATTCAAAGGCAGGGCTTTCTATTTTCTCCTTTAATAGTATATCATTGTCAAATGGCTGGAGATATGGGCTGGTGCTCTTCTACAGGCCCCCGTGGGCTCGCTCCGTCTACTTCATTTCATTATTTCTCCCTCCTGCTGCTTTTGATGGAAACTCTTTCTTACCTGTCAGTCAGTGAGAAGGATCTAAGGGGCTTTCTTATTTCGTAAGGGATGATCCCGTCCAAGTCCTCCTCAATTAGGCCGAATGAGAGTGCCAAACAGATTAGTGAGCTCGCTGCTGCTGAACATCTGTCGTCCTCCTCCAATCCTCGTGTGTCATTGTCAACACTGTGAGGTTCACATCACGTCGTGCTGTGACGCTTCTGTGCAAATTTTACCTGGTGGTTTGTTGTCAGTGTACACTTCATGCGTTTGCTGATAGAAGAAATGTTTTTTGGAATTGACGCATGACTGACTGGTTATCGGGCAGCATGGTGGCTCAGTTGGCAGAGCTGTTGCCTCTCTGAGAGAAGGTCACCGGTTCAAATCCCAGCCAGGGACCTTTCTGGGTGGACTTTGCATGAGTTTTCTCCTGGTTCTCCAGTTTCCTTCCACAGACCAAAAACATGCATGTTAGGCTGATTGGTGACTCTGAATTGTCCCTAGGTGAGAGAGAGGGTGAATGGTTGTCTCGTTTGTCTCTGTGTCGCTGTGATGGACTGGAGACCTGCCCAGGGTGTCCCCCACCTCTTGCACAGTGATGGATGGACATGAGCACGACTCAAAAAGGAAGAAGTGGGTAAAGATAATGGATGGATGACCATTTTCCATCAGCTGATAGTCACTTTTTCTTTATTAAAGTTTAGGGGAACTCCAGTCCTGGGTGACTGCTTTTAACGTGTTCCTCTGTTTTGGTTTTCTGTTTCCTGCTCCGGTTTGAACGTGAAAATTTGGCTCTGTTTGATCGTTTATCCCTGTTGATCTACATGTACTGTGCAAAAATCAGATTAATCGTTATAGTGATGCTGAGAAAAAAAACCCTAATACGTCACCACAAAACATAAAACAATCAATAAATTCTACCTTATATTGTTAAAAAAATTCAAGTTCTTCACAATCTAATATTAGTTTATCACCCGCCGCTGGTTTAAATGTTGATTTTGAGTCATCACAATGTTTTTCTGCTCCAACGGACAAAACATCAGATCCAGATCTTTTAGCATTTCACCTGCTCTTTTATTGTCGAATCTCTCCTGAACTTTACAACCCCTCTGCAAACCTTTGAAAACTTGTTTAGTTGGACTCTGTAGCAGCTGAAGGTTCTGCTCATACTGAGCAGTTTATATAAAAAAAGATGGGTTCAAAATGAAGTCAGAGTAAATCTGAATTTAGGTGCTTTTAGTCATTTTGACACAGTCCCTCTGTTAGCTGCAGAGCTGCAGCGACTGCAGCCCGTGTGACATGAGCCACTGTGACAGATGAATAACACACACACACACACACCATCCTTTCCTCTCATATCCATAACATAAATAACTTCTTCTCTTCCCTTATATTAATAATGGAACAAAGCCAAGCAGCACGCAGGGATTAAATAGCTCCAATGTCAAAACCCGAGAAGTCATTAAGGACTTAAAGTTCTTCTCGGAGACTCAAAAATCCATTTAGATGACAGCCGCAGTGCCCCCGGACTTATTAACTGTGGCTGCACTTTTACTCCACCCTGAGCAGAAAATAAATATATTTCACTTGTTTTCCTGTTTAAAAGGACCGGAACGGTTATCTCTTGAGTTTCTGACGTTACTGTAGATTCCAATAGAAGGGGAACCTCTGAGGTAAATGTTTAAGACTTGAGTTTAGAAATCAAAACGTCTTCTTGACCAGCACATTTCTTCTCGACGTCGTTATGAAACAGTCTTCTCTTAAACTGAACAATCCAATCTCATCACGAGTTTCCACGTTATTACCAGTGAGCACTTAACGAGATGGCTCCGCTTCTTCATGGCTGGATACCGTCATTTATTTTCTACCGAGACGTCCGTTTTAATGTAGAATGGTTTCCAAAGTCCTTGTAAAGATGGCATTAAAATAATCACTAATATGTGGCAGAGCACAAAAAACAAAATGGGCTTAAATGATTCAAATGAATTACAAATCAAACAGAAATGATTACCACATGACAAATCATTTACACATCTATGTAGTTGTAACAGGACCAGCTATATAGTTTTTTTACATAAACAAATCTTTGTATTTATTTTTACTGCGTGAACAACTTTTTAGAAAACATTTTGATTTGCAACTCTTTTTTTAACCACCCATTAATGTTTAATTATAATCCCTCCATTTCTACTTTTTCAATATTTTTTCCAGACTGCGATGATCTAAACTTTTGTCCTGACGGATTAATACATGGATTACTCGAGCAGAGGTTTGATAATAGAAATAAAACTGAAGGGTTTCCGATTGATGCTGTGTATGTCTGAAGCTGTATAAATAATGTTAAATGGAAGCTCTTCTCAGTGGGGTTCTGTATCTCCATCATGATGTTTCCAAACAGTTGATCGTGTTCAGGGCTGCATCAGACGAAGGCTGGAAGGTCTTCAACACAACCAAACATTAACGCTCTGACCTGCTTCCATAGTAAACAGTTCCTGCTGCTTTCCTCCTCTGCTCTGGTTTTTCAGGAGCATCCTGCAGAGCACAGCTTTAACTTCAGGATGTGTTTGTAAGCCCCCTGAACATTTTACAGTCCTGTCATTTTTTTCCATCAACACACATTGAGATCACCCATTAGGGTCCAGTAGTTGGATGGAGGGCTGTACTTTCTCCAACTCCAAAAAACAGTTTTAAAGCCACTTGAGGAAACATTTTTTCAGTCTTTGCAGTTTAACTGCAGTCACATCCCACCAGCTGCTACACAGAAATCAGCTCCGTACAGAAACAGCAGCACTCGCTGCCGGACTCCGTTTGACACGCCTCATGGTGCTGCTGGTCCGAACCGCCATCTTTAAACAAGCAGCAGGTCCAAACTGATCAGCTCTGCAGTCCTTGTTCACCTCTGAACATATGAGCCAAAAAACCCATTGTTTATGCTGAAGAAAACAAATGTTTTGGTTTTTAAACTTCTCAAACGAGTCATTTTGTTGCTAAAATAAGAGAAGTCAGATTGCGCTGTTGTTGAAAACTGATTTTGGACCAAAAGGACTGATTATCATGTTTGTACGACATGAACAGGGTTGACTCATGGATGAATGTTGGTTTGCAACCATTACAGCCAACCCCTGAGTCAAACGCAGAATGCTGGGAGGAAAAGCAAAAGCTTTGAAAACATATTTTTAAATAAATTTCCACCAACATGTAAGTTAGAGCTAGGTTCACTATTAAATGGTAAAAACCAGCCCCTTGCTTCCTCTCTGCTGTAGCTGCTCATCCTTTAAGTCAAATATTTGAATGGTTAAACGTCCTCCTGAGATTCTGACCAATCAGAGCTTTGTCCCTGAGTCGATTTCCAACGAAGGACGTTTTGAAATGAAAGGATGATTTTCTTAATCCTCAGGGTGGAAATAAATAAAATAAAAGCCTTCCAAACGTCCTGCAGTAAACTGGCTCCAGTTAGCCGGCTGGACAGAATAATGTGTTTGTGAGAAGAGCGCCACTCTTTTGTGAGCATCTTCTTTTTTTTTCCCAGCATGCATTCTGCTGACTCTGTGGGTGTCTAAGCTATAAGCCTCTAGGTTTTCAACCGTTAATGTACAAAGTGTGTCTGAACTGAAAAGCTAAAGAGGTTTGGAATTGAATTGGGCATTTTTCAGTTTGAAAGGAACTGAAGGGGAGCGTGCTAATGAGAGTTTGCTACATCACTCGTTTCCTGCGGTCACCAGCAGCGTGAAACCTGTCCAGAAGGGATGGAAGCAGAAAAAACGAGCTAAAACCTCTTCAATCAAACCAACAAACAACCGGAGGAACGGAGGTCTTTTACTGAATTACAATACGTCTTTTCCAACATGAAAGCTTGAATCATGGTCCACAGCTGGTGTTTGTACATCCCAAAGTAAAAAGACGAGTTTAAAGGAAAGATCCATTCAGTTTGAGCTAACCTCAAACCTCTCGTTGACTTCCTGTCTGAATGGCAGTAGTTAAGACATTTATTTTCTTTACAGATTAGGGAACACTTTCCTATAAATGGGATTGGTAGTTCAATGGAAGTTCTGGTGATTCAGCGTGAATGCACATCTCAAAGTTGGCAGCATCCTCCATCTTATTTTGGGGAGGCATTAGCTGGGGGTGGGTTGAATTTCCACGGCTGGCTTCGGTGATGATGTAGAGCGGATTATCGTCGACGTAGGAGTGGAAGTTAAAAACATGTTTTCATGATTGAGAACAAACCAAACACCAACTTTTGGATGGATGGAGGACATGTTGGTTCTTGAAGGAGACGACACCGCTGACCCATTTGCATTAGTTTCCATTTTTATTCTTTTTTTTTGGGTGTAAAATCTTTGTGGATCAGCTTGAATGTAGTCAGAGCAGTAATTCTGCTGCAAATAAGGGCTGCTCAGGATTTTCTTCTGAGCACATAAATGCATATATCCAAGGCTTTTGATTTGGCTGCCAAGCAACAGTCTAATCTGTAGCGGGCCCCAGAACGGTTATTATCTCGTGCAGGTTTCGTATCTGATTCACTTCTTTGTTTTGCACCGCCACGAACGATTCTAAGATGGAAAGTAATGGGAAAAATTTTTTATCATGTAATTTAAAGTTAATGGACTAAAGCGTGCTCCTGTTCGTTTCCTTATTTCTCCTTTTGACTCAAACCAGTCGTTCACGGGAGGAGTTTCTGCAGGACTGGGCTCAGGTTCTGGATTCTGATGCATTTGGATCATCTTTGTGGCCTTTCATCGAAAATCATCCGGCAGTTGCAACCTAGTTTGAAATAAACAGCATCGTACAGCGAGGCATTTAGTGCTTGCATGACTGACACCAAATAAAATGCAAAGCACAGCGGATGTGTAGAAATCAGCGTGCAAACGCTGTAAACAAGTTTTCTCAGTCGTGTTGAAGTCGGATCAGCACGGTTTATTACCGCTTCACAACCGCTCGGCTGGTTTGAGGTGAGGGGGCATTGTGTGTTTGCTCGTTAGAAACAAATATGCAACGGGCATGACGGGTTCAAAGACAATTAGCACCATGTCTGAAGGTCTGGGTGCAGGCAGGAGGTGCAGAGGGAGCAACATCTGTAGCTTGAAGCTCTTCAGGGCTCTGGGTTCACTCCACTTCTCTTATAGGTCTGGATAAACCGTCATCCTGTTGCTTCTATTCCTGGTTCTGCTTTTTTTTTTATTTTTTAGAACGCAGTCACAACTCCCACCCTCCCTGATGAGTGTCAGTTCACTGGCCCTTTTCTTCACAAAGTGACAGAGACAGCGAGGACGGGAGGGGGGTGTTGGAACGTGTCGGAGAGAGAAGTGTGAGGGTCTTAACCTTCCCCCCAGCCTGTCCTCGTCCTCCTCGCCGTCTTCTGGCTCTCCTTCACTTTTCGTCTTGTATTTAATTCTCAGAGCGGAGATGCTGGCGGGCTTAGAGTGGCTGATGGAAGGCAGTCACACTTGAATTTACTCTCACACACACACACACGTGCGTGCACACACACTCACACTGCTTGATCCCAGTGCTGTCTGTTCAGCACACTGCAGCTCTGCCACATATATGAAATGACTGCTGCACGTCCACAGAACACACACTCGCTGTTGGAAGCTCTCAGCCCCCCCAGCTCTCCAGACTCTCCTCTCATAGATAACACATAAAAGCTGTATTTTTTTTTTTTTTTTTTGTCTTTTCCATTGTCTTCTTTTTCAACTCCTGTTCCTTCCCTCTCTGCTCGCTGTGCGGTGGGCGATGGCAGGATGTGCGTTTGTCTCTATGTCTGCAGGAGCATGTGTCTGCGTGCACGCTGGGTGCCGTCGCTTTGTTTGTGCAGATGTGGGGGTGATAGACGAGCGGGTTTTAGACGCACACGGTACAGGTACAGAACTCCGATGGAATAAAGACGGTTTGTTGCTGTTTTACCTCAAGAACTGTGTTTTGATGGAAGAGACTCCAAACCTCCACATCATAAAACACGTTTAGCTGCAGATGCTAACAAAGTGTTCCTTGAAGGAATGCATATCTCCCGCTGCCTTGCCTGCCACAGTCCAAAACATCAGCGTTTAGTTTGATCTTTACACCAGGTTTTGATGTCCATCTGTAAAAGTGAATTATATTTATTTTTGTGATTGCAAAGGTTGATTAGCTATGGCAGCCATCTTGAACTGAGTTGACCACAAAAGTTGATGTCAGTTTTAACATTTTATAAAACTGCAGGAAACAAACTTGTACACTTTGTACAAACGGTTTAAATTAAAACCTACCTCAGTATGAGACAACAGGTGCATGATGGGAAATCAAATGAGGATCTAATCAAATTCCCAGATACTGAACCAGTTTAAAGCATTGTTTGTGTCATTACGCTTGTTTGTGTCGACGTGTAATTAAATAGAACATGCATTTATTTCCAACCCCGGCTGTGGAAATGTCTCAGTTGTGAAGATGAGTTTTGAGATTCCAGGAGAATTTGAACGACATATTTTGACTGTCAGAGGACACGCTGTTGCTCTTATGCAGTAGATGTTAAACACAAGAGCACAGACGGAGACGAGTCTTCTGCAGCAAAGGCTTTTGGCTCATAGTGACAATTAGGATTTTTTTTTACATTATTTCTGGAACAAAAAGAAAAGCATGACTGACCGGTTTCTGGTTTTGGTGTCTGAGTCTTTTGAACCAACTTTATCTTGAGGACTAATATTTGGGGTGTGTTCTGGGATCCTTTTTGCTTCATGGCTCCAGTTTATGTCAGGATGTGCTGCTGTAGATTCCTGCTCTTATTGTTACTCAGAGTGGGGTTGTTGGCTGTCGTACCGTCTGGACCTTGTTCAATGCATGAATTGTTATGAAGAGCATTTTGTTTGCTATGAATTTGACAGATGAAGGTAGATTTCAACTCTTTCTGTCCATTTTACAAACATTAGACGCTTGTTGAAGTCTGCTTATAATTCAGAATCTAAAGCTTGAAATGTTTTGAGATAAACAACAAGGTAATAACTCTGCCTCTTTTACCGGCTGCTTAATTAGAACAACTATCATCAGCCGGTAATTGCCACACAGACGTGTTGGCCCGTTTTAATCAGTGACCACAGATGAATTGAGCTTTAATCTGCTCTCAGCAGACATAAACAATCCAGAAGACAATGTATACATTTCATAAAGTATAATAAATTGTCCCAGTTTTACCACTACAGAAAAATCTTAGATTTTTTATTAGTTTAATTGACTGAAATATTGTTGTTGCCTTGGTTTTTTTCTATCAGTGAAGGAATAATATGAGCAGCCAGTTCTGTAACTGCCAAATGGATTGTCAGAACATGAAAACATTAAAATGACCACTTCAACAAGACAAATGTTTTAGAATAAACCAATAACATTACTAATTCACCATTAAAACAGGATACACCAAACTATGTTGTCCAACATGAACATTTCCTTATTTATAAAGTAATTTACATAGAAGTTGCCTAATGTTTTCCATTTTATTTTTTATTATTATTTCAGGCAGAACTGGATCAGAAAATCATGAAAACTAGAACTGCTGTCATGTTCAGGTGAGGTTGGACCCAGGAATGCAGACAAATCAGAAGGAGCTCAAGAAAAACTTTAGATTTTTTTAAGCAATGTGGCAGCAGTAACAGCGTGGGGGGTCGGAACAGGCGTGTAGCACACGACGCCAGACTGAAGAGGACTGAGAGTTCTGCCTCCTCTGTTTGTTCCTAACAATTTGTTGGATGGTTTTCCAACTATCTCTCAGATTAGAGGCAATGCGTTCGACACAACAGTACTTCATCTAGCTATTTAACGGTCACTAATGGTGTGCCACAAGGCTCAGTTTTAAGACTCTCTTTTTACAATTTATAGAATGTGGTTCAAAACATTCCTAGTGACTTCTTGTATCTCTGTCGTGATACAATTGTTTGTCGAGCTAACACAATTGCCAAGGTTTTCCAGCTTCCACAGTCTGCATTCAACGTCATCCAGTCAGACTTGTTCCATCTCAAGCTGGTGCTAAATGCTGATAAAACCAAAGGGATGTTGTTTTCAAACAAAGCTGGTGCCAGTAACCCTTCCTCCTATCTCATCCATGCATGGTGTTCCTATTGAGTTTGTGGATTCTTACAAATACTTGGGAATTTTAATTGATGCACATCTCTCTTTTAAGCCTCATGCTGAAAGCTTGATAAGGAAACTGAACTTAAAACTGGGTTTCTTTTTCAGAAACAGATCTTTTTTTAACTCTGGATGCCAGGAAATTCCTTGTAACCGCTACCTTCCTACTGGCCATTACTTTTGGTGACCTTATTTACATGAATACCCCTGTAAGCTCCTTGCAGATGTTGGATTCCACAGCGTGCTAAGATTCATAACTGGTTGTAACTACCGTATCATTGCACCCTGTACCCCTTGGTCAGTTGGTCATCATTATCTTCACATAGGCTCTCACACTGGTTCATTTTCATCTATAAATCCCTCCTTGGTCTGCTGCCTTCTTATATCTCCTCCCACATGTCATGCCATCAGTGCAGCTACAGCATGCGCTCTCAGGCAATGCTAAGCTAATGGGAACAATGGGCTCGGCAGCTGACTGAGAACAGATGACATAAACTCAAAGGAACAGAACTAAACCCAGGTCACAAAATACCACCAAAACACACAACCTGACGTCTGCACTACAAACCACAAGAGATCAAAATAAAACGTTTTTTAAAAACATGGATGCACACTAAATACAGTATGAGCTGCAACACATGCCTGGAGCTCCAGTGATCTGTTAGATGTGCTGCTCAGAGTGGCATTGATATTCAGAGTTAATTATTCTGACGCAACGTTTGAATCAAAAAGAGACGAACGGTTAGAATTGGACAAGAATGGCCCGACAACAGCTGCTACCTAATCCAATAAATGATGTACGTTATTAAAAAGAACCACGTGTCAGTTCTGATTAACGTGACGCGTGATTAATCAAGTCTGCCCACATCTACTCATTTAGAAAGCAATTAATTTTTAAATTAAATCGAGAACATTTTCATTCCAGGTCTTTGTTTTGTTTTCATGTGTGTGATAGACTTGGATTTCTGTGACGTTGGCGTGTGAAAGTGGGTCATCAAGCGGCGTCACCTGACATTTGAAGCGCTGCTTCGGTTCTGCGTTCAGGTTGATGAGGGTTTCGCTCCTCTGTGAGTCGTTTAAACATTGAGACATTTTGAATATTCAATAACTTTAGTTATCGGTTTGATTTAATCAGTCAGCTAAAATCACAACATCACACTTTATTTTATATTGAAGTACAGGTAGTCCTCGGGTTACAATGGTCTCGTCTTACGACGTTACGACGCATCTCCCTTATTCAGGTTACATTGGTTTTACATTGGTTTCACGTCGGTTTCACATCGGTAGGCCATTAGCTCTTCATTAGCCCTTCATTATGGCTCCCAAAACACAAGGAGGACTCTTCTGATGGCAGTGCA
>JAVCKU010000139.1:1772988-1788465 GCA_032273985.1 Hypsolebias coamazonicus | reverse complement strand
TATGGTGCGTTCAGGTGCCGTTCGTAAATCCGAAACGCCGTAGGTCGCGTGCGCCGGAACTCGAGGACAGCCTGTATTTGCACAACATTTTCACAGCATCAGAAGTACCGCTGAATTTAGGCAAAGCTGATTGAGAAAGCACTAATCGTTGTGACTTTGTGAAACAGGCACAAAGTCACAACGATTCTGCAAGAACAAACATCTGATTATGCTTCTTTCTAAAACGTAACCAAACAAACAAATTAAAAAAATTGAATGAAGATTGCCTGCTGCTTTTCTTGTCAGTTTTTAACTAAAATCATCTCCTGTGGAAAAATGACAGTGTTGTAGCCACTTTGGTTGAACCTGAAAATAATACAGTATTTTGCTCAATCTCGTGATATCAGCTGTAAGAGTTATGAATGACTCTCAGCTACTCCCACAGCAAGTTATAGCTCAGTGCATGTAAAGCTGACAGATGTAAAAACATCTCCGTGCTGGATAAGGTCAGTTAGCTGTTAGCTCCATCTTAAATTGAATTGAGGTAGATGCAAACCTTGTGATTACTTAATACTAAAGTTTTATTGAGTAGCAATTAATTTTATTTGTTGATGATTATGTGTGATATGTCATAGGATGTACATCCATCCATCCATTATCTAAGAAGTGGGAAGATTTTTACCCACTTCTTTCTTTTTAGGTCATGGTGGTCACTGGTGCCCATGTACAGCTATCACCTGTCCAGGGTGGGGGACACCCTGGGCAGGTCTCCAGTCCATCACAGGGACACATAGAGGCAAATGAGATTTACACCTAGGGACAATTTAGAGTTACCAATCAGCCTAACATGCATGTTTTTGGTGGGAGGAAACCGGAACACCCGGAGAAAACCCACGCATGCATAGAGAGAACATGCAAACTCCACCCAGAAAGGCCTATAGAGTGGGATTTGAACCAAGATAACCTGCTCACTGAGAGGCAGCAGCTCTACCAACTGCACAACCGTGCTGCCCATGTTCACAAAACAAATAATGCCAATTATATGCTGGTTCAAGAGAATTCCACATCAAAAGAGATATAGTACAGAGGAAAATCTGCATGTGACAGAATAAGAATCCCATTCAAGATAGAATTTCTAAATTGGTAAATTAAAGTTTTGTTCCATTTTTGATCCATACATCCATCTATCCATTCTTTTTTTCCCCCACCAGCTTTTTTTCCTTTTCAGGTTGTGGGTCATCTGGTGCCTGTTTCCAGCTAGGGTTAGTATTATGCTGGAGACAGTGTACACTCAAGACAAGTTTTTTGCTCATCTCAAAGTTGCATTGGGCGGCTGTGGCTGAGTGGTTAGAGCAGTCATCCTCCAATGCAAGAGCTGGGGCTTCAAATCTACCAGCAGTCACATGCCGAAGTATCTCTGGGCAAGACACTGAACCCCTCATTGCCTCCAATGTGTGTCCCATCGGTGTATGAATGTGATAAAACACTGATTAGTCTCTTTAGAATGATTTGTTCAATTAGCTTTGTAGAGAATTAGAGTGCTGTATGAATGGGTAAATGAGGGCACAAATTGTAGTGTAAAGCACGTTGAGTATCTTGATCAGATAGAAAGTCCATTTCCATTTTCGAGACAAACAACCGTTATGTTGTAATCGAGTTAATAAAACCCAGAGATGCAAACTGACACACGAGCTAATGAAAATAACAAAATAAAATGTATATGTCCAAGACAAAAGGCAAGCACAGCAGTGAACACAAGAAATGTAAACGCACAAAATCAAAAATGCTGAATGAGCAGGAAAAAAAAGATTAGTTCGTAAACAAGAGGATCTCAGAGGGAACAGGCAGAAAAGCACACAATAATTTAATTATACAGTACTCTTTATTGTTTCTGTCTGCACCTGGCCTGTTTTAGACCTTAACTGTTGGTATTATTTATATCTTGTGTGATTCATTGTGTATGATTCTTTGTACTGAAACTCTTGCACAACAATTTCCTGCAGAATCGGTAAAGTTATATATTAGCTTATCTTAGTACAGTAAATTGAGAATAAACTGAAAGTCGGGAGTAGTAAGGTAAATGGCAACAGCCAAACCTAATGATTACAAGAAGCAGGTGTAAGATGATGGCATGTCTGAAAAGTAGGACTGACAAAATAAATGGTAAATGTACTGTATTTATATAGCCCCTTTTCATCTTCTCAGGATAATCAAAGCACTTCACAACTAGAGGTTGAACGAGTACAAAATTTTTAAACTCGACATTAACATAATAAAGCTCGAGTAGAACTCGAGTAGTTGATGTCATAGCATCTCAAGATGCAAAACAATAAATAAATAAAATGCAAAAATCTTCATTTATTATTTACCAAAAAAAAATACCAACAAAACATTGGGAGCATATATTATGCTCCTACCATTTATCATACTGCAAATAAGTCACAGGAAAACTAAAACTATTAGTTATTAATATTAAGCTGCAAAAGTGAAAGAAACATGCAACACGTCAAAAACGAAACTTAAAAACAGTGGGGCAGTCGACCACCCCGCACCGTCCGCAGTGCTGTGCATTAGGTTTAGCTTTAGAGATAATTATGTTTATAGTTTTTTTTTTTTATAGGTTTAGAGATTCATAGTTTTTGCTTTTTCGTTCTGAAACAAGGTCAGTGGAAGCTTGTTCTGGTTCGGTCAATTGGACCCGGTGTTACATCATATTCTGTGACCTGCAACAGTGCATGCAACACTGCCCCCTATGGTCACAATATACGGTGGTCACAGAATATGGTGTAACATCGGTTTACAACACGTTCCAAACAGGAAGTTGATTCATTTTCTGTTCTGTAACTGCGATGTGATGACGTCACTACGAATACTCGACGTGAAATAAAAAAACTCGATAGATGTCCTAGGAATCAATGTGTTGATTACTCGAGTAGTCTGTTAAAGCCCTAGCATGAACATGACAGTTTCTAGTAGAGCCCAACCAAAGTGAACATTTTGGCCATAGTCAGTACTGATAATGGGAGGGGAAAGCCTATAACTGTTATATTGGCTAAAAGTGTTTTAGCTCTTGTCCGCTCCAAAGAATCTAAGACAGCCGCTATTTAATTTTTCTTTCCCAGAATTTTAGGGGTGAAAATGAGAAATGTTGTGCACAATGGGCCAATCATCACTGATACTTAAATATCCCCAAGCACTTACATCAGCTTAAAACATCGCCCGACTGGTATATCAGTCATGCTCTATTTTTTTTAATCTGGTTTAATAATTTACAATGAGTACCTTTTTGTAAATATTCAGTGAGTTCAGGGGCTGACGTTAAAACTGAAACAAGCCTCTGAAACTTTGTCTTGCTTTTGTTGTGAACATTTTGTGAAGTTTGCACAAATAATTTAACACAATCTTCACAAAGGTCCTGAATCAGTTCAAGCTTTCTGTAGGATGTGGGCTCATGTCTTCAAAGTCTTTGGATCGATTATGGCCATAAAAACAACGACTGAAGGAAACGGCTCATACGTTGCAGCTTCTTTCTGTTGTTAGCTCGCTACGTAGAGTTAGAAAAAGCAAAATCCTAAAACAAAGCGTTTACTCATCAGAAATAAATTTTAGGATTTCTGTGAGTGTGTTTCTTGTTCTTGTTGTTTCCAGAGCTGTAGAAGTGTCTGGGCCTCCCATCTGTGCACAAACAGACGCACACTCGTTACTCTGCAGGCGCTCGCTCGGCTGTCATTGATCGGCCACGATGTTGATATTCACCACCATGCAAGCTGCCTCGATGTGGCTGCACCAGCTTATTGGTGTGTGTGTGTGTGTGTGTGTGTTTGGGTGGACATGGAGCAAAAAGCAGAGTGAGAATGACCAGAGTTGAGAATGTGGAAAAAAATGGGAGTGAAATAAATGGAGGAGAACGTTTGTGCTGCTCGGCGGTGAGAAAGGCTTAGTGGTAATGATGACCGGTGAAAACTAAATTGGCAATCTGCTCATTCTTGTCTGTCTGGCTCCGGTTTTCCTCCTCCTGTCACCTCCAGCTTTTACAGTCTCGGTCTACCTCCATCTGTCACTCTCCTCCCATCCTTCATCTTTATCCTCCCTTCTTCCAGTTCCTCCTCTGACCTACTTGTGTTTTCTCTTTTATTAGCTCCGTCATCTCCCTCCTCGTCTCTTCCTCTCAAAGCTCAATATTGTTGTCTTTCTCTCCCCGAAACACATTTTTAGAATTCATTTTCACGCTGAGTAAATAATCTCAGCAATAGGCTATGAACGTGTGGAACCACAAACATTTCAGTTGGTTTTCTGCCTTGGAAGGAAGGAAAGGGTTCGGCTAAAATGACACAGAATGTAACATTTCCACAACGCGAAAACGTTAAAGCCAAGTTTGAATCGTTTCTGTAAACGAGTCATTTCCAAGTCCATTCAGCCTCGCGTTCTGACGGGCGGAGGTGAAACAGCTGCTTCTTCTGTTTCCCCATCAGATTTGACCTTCATGACATAAAAATGTGAGGTTGTGGAGTTTAAAGGAAAACCCCACAGTGGGACAGGAAGTTGTGTTTTTGTGGACATGTTGGTATTTTACAGCAGATTTGAACTCAACAGATGAAGCCTCCTCTGCAGAGCATTATACGCCCATCGTTAGACCTGAACAGTTAACAAACACAACTCTTGTTGACTTGGTCACATTCTGAAGCAGGATTTGCATCTTTTTCCAGCTGAAATCTTGAAACCAATTTTCACCATTTGGCTGTGCAGGAATTATATTTTCACTTCATTGTAGCTGAAACTGATGACCTGCACTGTGCATCTTGTGTAAAAACAGCAATAATTGAGCTGTTCCAGTCACTTTAGTTATAAAGCATCGATTCGCAACCAGTCGTCTCAGGGCTCTGCAGAAACATTCACGTGCATTACAAAAAGCCGAGAAGTAAAAGTTGTCTCAGGAAGCCGGCAGCTTGCAGTGAATCTTGATTTTGTCTCACATTAGTGACAGTGGAAAGGAACAGGAAGAAACCTCCATCAGAACCAGAACCGGGCTCATGATGGGCAGCCATCGACCGGCTGAGGTTTCAGAGGAAACGAACTCAGACACTAGAGCTGAGATAATGGAAACCTGTTTTACACCAACTGGTTGCAACTTTTTTTATCTGCTGTGCTTTGAACCAGATATGATATTCACTCAAGTTTTATTAAAAAACAGACAGTGTCAGTCTGCAGGAAATGCTTTTCTTTTATAAAGGCTAAATTGTATTTTCTGTGAAAACGCTGAACGGTTTGGCTGAAATGTGTCTCGTCACATCCAGTCAGGGATTAGGTCCGACATCGTCAAACTAAACTCGACACAGTCTGAGAGAAAAGTTGCACCAGAAGTCGTAACATCCAGCTGCTGAATGAGCTCAACGTTTTAAATACAAGTTTTAATAAAATAGCACGAAGTATGCAAGAACAGTTGGATTCTACAAGTACATACAAGGAAAGTGATGCTTGGAAGTAAACAGTTGGTGGGAATGATGTTGGGCTCTTTAGAAGCTGAAGAGGTAAACCCAGCAGAAATGTTTTAGTTGAATACTTCTGAGCTGAAGTTGTTTAAAATGTTCTGTATAAAGTCACAGAGGCTGAATCTTCTCAGCTCCTTGTTTTTGTTCTCCAGCTCTGTTGGTTTCCTGTTTTCCTGCTCCGTCTCACCTCCTCTCGGCTCCCCAAGGTTAATCCCAGACTACGCAGCAGATCTCTACATTTCTTATCTCTGGCTTTTGTTTGCTGTTTTCTCTACGTGGTGTCTCCGTGAACTCTCTCAGCCTGCAGCCGACCTCGCTGCAGCACCGGAGGGCGGGTCAGGCTGTGTTTATTTTAGTGTCTGAAATCTTTCACCTCCTCCCTCACACCTCTGTCTCTCCTCGTTCCTCCTTCTCCTTCCACTTAAGCTGCTCTTTATCTCGGGCTGCTGGTTTCCCATGGCAGCCTCCCTTCGCTCCTCTCCCCGGCCTTTCTCTCTGCAGCTTAACCTTTGTGTTCTTCTTCGCTTCCTGGATTTTGGTTCAGCTTCAAGGCTGCTCCCTTCCCAGGGCTGAACCCTTGACGCTCCGAGGCGAGTGTCGGCTCGAAGAAATGAGCCTTTGTACTGTCTGAAATTCAGTCCAGCTCATCTACAGCATGCGTGTTTGTAAGTGTTTGTGCGAACGGCATCCAACTACTGTATTAATGAAGATCAGAGCTGGGCAGATGAGTTTAACTGCAGTGAAATAATCTGTTCAGAATAATCTGGCAGTAGAACAAAGATTTAACCTCAAACATTTCCTCGTACGGTTGTTTTGGATGTTTTGTGTCTAAAAACACAAGATTTTATCCAACATTAAATACAAGTCTGGACAAAAATGTGATCTGTGACATCTTTTATCTAAATAACCAGAAGGAAATCACACATCAAGTCAACTCTAAAAACATTTAAACAAATACCGTAGTTGTTAATTTTTTCCTGAGAACTGATGGAATAATAAAAGGACAGTTTGCAAAAGTTTTTCAGAATCCTGCACAAGTTGATTTATTTCACACACATCTATCCACAGCTGTAGATCACTTTAGATTATTTTGTTGTTTCAGTGCTTTTTGTTTTTTAATCTGCAGGATTTTCTGAGCTTGGTTGGAATCTGTTTTTAAAATTGGGAACCAAAAGAAACGTCAAGACTTTACTTCTGGAATTTCACTTCAGATCGTTCCAAAAACCCGAGTTTAAATAGAAACGGTGAAATTATAAAACTACCAGCAGGTTGATTAATAATAATAATAATAATATTAATAATCATTTTATTTAAAAAGTGCCTTTCAGGACACCCAAGGACACTTTACAGTAAGAAACGTATTAGAGAGATTGTGTAAAAGCAAACGACAAGCACAATGCAAAGATCAACAGGAATAAATTAAATTTAATCAGAACTGCCTAAATTAAATCGAATCTTTATGAACATCCAGTTAAAGGAGGATTCAGGTGAACTAAATAATAATTTCATGGTGTTGTTTAATCCCAAATTATTTAGAAAGTAGTTTACTTTTAAATAATCAAATATTCCAACTTTAAACACAAACTAAAAGCCTAAAATCATTTTTATAAGCACAATCTACCAGAAAAAAGTAAAAACATAAATAGGAATTTCTTAAAAACTGCTTGACTTTACCGTAGTTTCGGGACTACTGAGCGCACCCAAATCTACGCCACTCCCACTAAATAAAAGAAAATAATAATTTAGTACATATCTAAGCTGCAGGTGTCCACGATGTAACAAGAAATATCCACACAGAACGATTTTTAAACTTTTAGTTGGACATGTACAGGTAATGTACACAAAAACATACAGTAAATGTTTTTTTTCTGAACAGTGCCGGTAACGCAGTTGGTTAAAAAAAAAAAAGTTACAGTAGCCTACCAGGAAGTCACTGATCGCTATCTTCATCTTCCTCCTGTGCAAGCTTGTGCTGTCCTCTTCATCACGCAGCTGCACTTTAGTTTTGTTGCCCCCTCCCTGGGGGCACATTGTGGTGGCGTAGAATCCCCTCCCCGTTTCATTGGTTCGACTGTGACCTGTTTGGTAATTTCTTTGGTCAGATTTTTTAACATTTATTTGTACAGGTAGTGTCATTGAGTCACGAGGACACCCCCCCAATAGAGACGTGCATTGGGCAGCTCTGTGAGTGCCCGGGTGTGACGAAGCTAAATGTTTTGGTGTCATAAAGCTCGTTAGCCCATCCCCCCCAAAAAAATCCTTAAATTAGCCACACCTTTGTATAAACCAGTTTTCAAAGCGTGTGAAAAAAGTAGCGGCTTATAGTCCAGAAATTATGGTAATTTTTTTTAAAGCAGTTTTTGGCTCGATGCAACAGTTCACTCTCCGTTTATCGTACTGGTATGTTTCTATACGAGAAACAAAATCAGAGTTGAATTCCTCGACTGAACGCAAACTGTAAAGCTTCTGATTTTAATCGTCGCTGATGTGATCCTGCAGAACCTCGGGCAAAGGTCAAAGGTCAAGGTTTGGCATTATAACCTTTTTGTTCTGGTCCTGTTGTATGAAGGATGCAGCAGATTAGCTTCAAAATCCAGTTTTCATAACCGCCGTCTGCTTTACACGTGCATCTGCATTCAGGCAACAGCTGAACAGGAAGTTCATGGTTGGTTCTGAGTCCTCGGGTATCAGCCCGTTATCCCTGCGGTTGGTTCCCAGGTCTACCTGAACGTTCTCAGAGTTCTTGCATTTAAAGAACAGGAAAGTATTTGTAGACTGAACAAGCCTGGGCTGATTTCTGGCGGTTTGTGACATCTGAAACATGACGTGCTTCATTAGAGGATCAGACGGTTCTTCCTCCCGTCACCTGAGCTGCTCACTCCTCGGCTCTCGGACTCTTTATCCGTCTCTTCTCGTTTCTATCGGGCAGTCTGATAAAAGTCCCTCGCTTCACACATCGTCTCCATCTTTGTCTTTATGTCGTGTTTCTGCTCCTCCATCCCGTTCACGTCAACGAGCTGCAGCTTCAAACGAATCACAGAAACACCCAAAACCTCTGTCACCAATTAACTCGAAAACTGATCTTAGTATAAAACTTGTGACGCGCTCAAACCCTTGAAGGTGCAGACAGATGACAGTTGAAGAAATCGAGTGGAAAATCCGACACTTAATCAGAGAGAGAGACAGATTTACACGGAGGAGAACGGAATCGTTCTGTTTTTAAAAATTCTCTTGGATTTCACGTCCCGTCAGCCGGCTGATGGAACCATTTCAGGCTGAATATGCAAATGTTGCTGAGTGGGAGACGCTGCTCCTCAGCGATCCATCATAACCGAGCACGATCGATCACACGGACAACCCCCCGTTAACCCCCTGTTCCTACAGCCCTGCACCTGACGGGGGCCTCCAGCTGAGGAGGCGTCTCACAGAAAGTCACCTGCAGGGCTTCCTCTTCCTGTCTGTGGATTTTACAATCTGTGCTTCTGCTTGTTTCGTTCTCCCCCGAGGGTGCGCCTTCATCCACCCTGTTGGTTCTTCTGCACCTAATCTGTCAGCAGGTGTTGGAGGTGATGATCATGTCTGTGCAGAACGTGTGGTTTGGCTTTAATAGACCATTTTGAAACAGTTTTTGGAGTCCACCTGCAGATTCAGATTTTTTTTTAAGAGGTTTTGAACAATTAACGTCTTACCTGTCTCAGATGGCTCTTTGAATGACCTCAGTTTGGACCCATGGTGTAATTCTGAGTGATCTGGACTCAGATTGTTATATATTAAATCACCATGCATCAAAGGGTTAAAGATCTTCCACAGTTTGTAGCACTCAGAGTTTGTGTTTGAGATTACTCTCAGCTACAACCACACCAAACTGTACTTCCCTATCTGTGAACCGGACAAAGTTAAAGCCACTCTTTAGCTGTGGTGGCCGTCTTGAATGGTGTTGCCTTAAAAAAATGAATTGGTAGGTGTTGATCAAACAAATTTTTTTTTTTTTTTGGTGGGGGGAGTTTACTTAAAATCTGTTTGATGACCCAGCTTTTATGTTTATGGGGAGAAATGCAGCTAAAATTGTGACGAATTCATCTGAAATGGCTGCATTTTTTCTGATCATTCTGTCGTAGCTTAATACTCCAATTTCAATAAATTAAAAAAAACCTAAATGTGGCCCCATTTTAGCTGATTTAATCTTCCATAAATGTTCTGCTCTTCATGCTGTAGATGTGTCTTCTACAGATTAGATGAAACGAGCTGACTGAGCTACTTTCTGACACGTTTAACACGGTGTCCTGGCTCTGAAACGTGTTGAATCATTCATTTCAGAGCCAGGACTCATGCACACGTAAGAGCTCTGCAGGACCGTTGAGAAATACCAACATCGTCTGTTAATGAGCTGGAGGCCTGATGTGAAACCAGCCCTGACAGGACGGGTCAGATACATGACTGGAAAAGCACGGTGGTTTGAGACCCATTTGGCTCTCAGTGACCGCTGAGCATAGGTTAGGTTGACCATAGTCGAGTTAAATGTTGGAGAAAATGACCTGAAAGTTTGTGTTAACAGTTCTTTAATCTTACACGGACGAAGAATCCTCATTCAGACTATTCACTCATCAGTCAGCTCAAAATTAAACTACTTCTCCAGAGCTATCTGCAACATGTAAGATATTTGTGACTTTTCCTGTGTACATAACAAGGTTACGTGCAGTTCTTGGTGTGTGTATGTGTGTGTGTGTCCAACTTGTTCTGTTGTCATCACAAATACTGTACGTTTCACAGTTGAGCAGAACTTCTCATTTGTTTAAATGAGGTCTTCCTGTTTGTGCCTTTTTTTTTTAGTTTTCAATTAGGAGACTCCACCTCTGGACTCAAACATGTTTGTTATTGATAAAACGTCTCTGGATGTGAACGAAAGCTGCGTAGATTTGTTTCTTGCCCCCTCTGTGTGTGTGTGTGTGTGTATCAGTATTTGTTGTGAGCGCATGCCCGTCTGCTATCAATCAGAGCCAACGTAGCGTGTACTAATTACAACGTTGCACGATGATTTACGAGCTGCGTTTAAAGCACGAACTCCTCGCGCTGCCATCGCAGAGCTTCTGATTCACACCGTGTCAGACATCACAAGGATTTACGCGTGCTCCTCAAAACATATAGCATAAATTATGGCAGCATAATGGAACGGGACTGAGCCCAGCGCTGCTTTGTGTTCAGTTCAGAAGAAGCACTTGAGCAGATTGCTGAGCAGAAATGATAGACTGCAACACTCGATCACAGTTAGAGACTCGACGTTTTCTTTCTCTGATTCATTATTTTGACAAGGATCTAATTAATCCAGAGAGTTTGAACGTTCTCAGAATAAAACCCACACAGCTGACTGCTAATAGGTTGTCTTGTTCAGTCCTTACTGCATCTACGCTCTCATTTATTTATTAATTTTAGCGATGGAGTGATAAATACAGTAGAAATAAAGAGATCGAGTGGCGAGCTGTCCAGGTCGTATGGTCACTGGAGAACGGCTTCGGCTCCACCCGACCCTCGGCACTAATGAGGAGGAAAAATAAATAAAGCTATGATTCTCAAACATGACAAAGGATGCATGCATTCCTCCTTTCTTTATTACCTGCAGCTGAGGGGATAATTTATTGATGTTGGCGTGTCTGCTACCAAGATGTCTCATGAACCTCTGGATGGATATTATTGAAACTTGCATGAATCATTCATCGGATGCGTCTCTACAACTCTTTAACATTCGAAGCTCAACAGATTTCCAAATGGCCGAACAACTGACAACTGACCTCAGGAAACAGAAACATCCATACCGCATTCAGTTGTTGCAGATATTGAGTTAAAATTTGCTGTGGTTGAAAATGAGTCATTCTTCACACCTACTGAGTATAAATCAGCAGCACGACGGCTCAGTGGTTAGCACTGTTGCCTCACAGCAAGAAGGTCCTGGGCTCAATCCCTGGTTGGACCTGGGGACTTTGTGTGGAGTTTGCATGTTCTTCTCATGCTTGTGTGGGTTTTCTCTGGTACTCCGGTTTCCTCCCACAGAACAAAAACATGCATGTTAGTCTGCCTTCAGACCCAGGCCTCCCTTGCAAAAGAGATCTGTGATGTCATTGGGATTTACCTGATTAAATAAAGGTTAATAAATAAATATATCATATATTTAATATGAATGATCACTCCTATTCGTAAATCTACATTATGTGCAGACATCCTGCAGAATCACGTGTCTTTTATAAGGTTTAACTAAAACTGCTGTATCATCGTAAGGAGGTCCAAGTTGAAACCTCTGGCAGGAAACATGGCGGGCGACATGCATTCCTTCTAGGACTCGACTCAGAGATGCAGAAGACTCGATGCAGCCCTTAACGTGACGTTGGGCTCATCGTCTGCTCTGAACCGAATCATTTTAAGTTTTGTTTAAATTCTCTGTTTGAATGAGACGACACTCATGAAGCGGTCCATTTATTTTAATCAAAGTTTGTTCTCTTTTGGATTGTCTGGGGGGAAAAAGGCAAACTGAAACAAGTTGATCCTCCACTAATTAAAGTTAAGAAATGTTGACCTATTATAGATTTGTCAGATGAGGAAATTCAGTTCAGTTCAATTCGGTTTATTTATAAAACACCAAGTCACACCAGAAGTCATCTCAGGGCACTGAACAGAAACATTCATACATGGGTACATAAAAAGTGGGATAAATAATATAATAAAGGCATAAGAAATGGGATGATTTGTTATAAGTGTGGGGCGAAACGTGGCGAGATTGGTGTTCGACAGAGCTCTGAGGTTCTGTTTCGTCCCAGGTACTCTGTCAGCGTGGTTGAAATGCATCTCGCTTGCTCCCGTTCTGAAGGAACTCAGGCTTGCAAATGAAAATGACGAGAGTTCTTGTTCCATTTTTAAACAGCTAGCTTCTGAAAACTGAAATAAGTTTTAATCATAAATCAGCAGCAGATTAAAGTTTTCAGCTTCAGGTTTTACTGCCTGAACTTTACAACTGATGATTTTTGTTTGATTAAAACGTAAATATAGTTTTAGTTTGACCCACTGGGATGTCACATCATCAAATATTTCAAATCAAATATATTCTGAAATATTTTTAAGTCTTGTCTCCACTCTCCACACAGCCTGAGGAACAGCCGTTTTTCTTCATAAGGTCGACCATAAAATAAGTTTTAACCCTCAAATAGGAGAGACATACAGCAGAGGTGCGTTTAACGACTTTAATCAAGTTCAGACGAGTTTATCCTGCAAATGTTTCATTCACACATCCACACTGATGTTTGAGCAGCAACATCTCTGGACAGAAAACGTCTGAGCAGAGACGTCGTATCTTCATCGCTTGATACAAAAATAACTATCAGTTTATTAAAAATAAGTCAAGTTATGTGGCGAGTCATTGCTGCAAACTTGACTGTTTTCTTTCTTTACGTAGTTTTTAATGCTCTGTATCATTTTAAACCTTGAGCATTAAATTGCATTTAAAGAAGCTTTTTGGACTCGAAGCACAGAGACGTTGATCAGAGTTCTGGTGAGCTGAATCTGGGTCAGTCTGAGCAGGATAAAGGTGGCAGAGGAAAAAGAAATCTAACTTTCCATGGTTTTAATTTAAAATAGTCTGTTTCTGTGTTAATGTTCTTATTGGAGCGTAAATAGTTTCTGATAATTTGGTGCAGATTGATGAAAATGAGGAGGACATCAAGCGGTTTACACAATCTGGATGAAGTTAAATTAATCGAAAGATTGCGGTTCAGATCCAGACAGAACGAGTCAGTCTGGACCCCCTGCTCACACGTTGTGTTATGCTGCTTAAATTTGAGTTGTACGACAGAGTAAAACAGTAAAAATGTATTTTTTTTCTTAAATATAGTGATTTATAGTAAATAATGTTCAGTTAATTAAACTATGAATTAAAGTCATACACATTTCTCATTGGAGACCTAATTGAGAGGAAGTGCACCCTGCTGTGCTGAACCTGACTACATTAGTTTTATTTACTGAGCGAACTACAAAATAACCTGCAGGAGTTCATCTGAAGCAGCCTGCGGTGTGGATTGTAACTCCTGCTGCAGAGCTTCCGTCCTTCACAATAAAAGTGTCAGATCAGACACAGTTTACTTCTAAATCAATCACGATGCAGTCTTCAGTGTCTGTTTTACTGAAGAACAATGAGGTGAGATGTTTCAGAGGCTTCATATACTCAGAGGTTAGGCTATGACCATAAAGTTGTTCTTGGACAAGAGAAACAATTTAACTTTTCTGTGACCAGGCTAATCATGTTAGCAACAAACGCTAACATGTCCCTGCATCATAACAGCAACACGCTCACAAAAAGTCATAGTGATTTATTAAGAGACAAAACAACAAAAAGGAAAATAAAGTTTGAATACCATGTTAACAACTTTTTATTTTCTGAGTCAGAACGTTTAATTAAAGGTCAGAGTCTGGTTTAGAGTTTGGATTCTGACTTTAGACGGCTTCATTCGATCATCTGACTCGATACTTGAAAACTTGGACAGCAAGTACAAATAAAACAAACCATTAAAACAATTTAAGGTAACAACACTGACATAATAAATGATTATGTAAAGATGGAAACGTGTGTAGATTAGTCAATAGTTGTGTACAACTAGAATACTAACTTCAAGTTTACAGTTTTGTTTTAATCTTTATGAATACAAAGAACTATGACCGTTTGTGAATACAAATTCACAACCATGATCTTACGACCCGGGGTCACAGGAGGGGTAATGGAGTGCTAAACACAGATATGCATTCCACATGTGTTCTTAACGCACATTTCAACTTCACAGTTCCACCGGAATTTCTTTTAAAAACAAAAAAAACAAATCACCGATGGATTATCAGTGTAGACAGGAGAAATGTTAGCAGTTGTGTTAGCTACAGTGGGAGTGGAAGACATAAAACCATTAAACAATAATTTGTTCAGATATAAGTTACATATTAATGAGTTTAAAACAATCGTTCAGAGACTAGGTCAGACATTTTATTAGAATTACTTCATACATTATTCAGAATTCAAAGGATGGGTTTAACATCAGCATTTTAATGGATACCAGCACATATTGGAATAAAAGGAAATGAGACGGCAGATAAGAAGGCAACTCGGCTCATATTAACTTCACAGAATAAATAAATCTGAGTTGAGGAGTGTCATCAAGAACTGAAGAAAGAATGACAGAAAAGGTGGAGAAAGGAAAAGATGATTCTTTATATGATCAAAAATGAGAACGTGAACTTCAATCTGAACACTTGAGCAATGCGTATCGATGTGTTCTTCGCTCCATTAATCAGCCTGTAGCCCCGTGACGCAAGATCGTGGTTGTAAATTTGTATTCACAAACGATCGTAGTTCTTTGTATTCATGAGGGTAAAACAAAACTGTAAACTTGAAGTTAGTATTTGTAGTTTGCAAAGTTGTAACGTTTTAAATGACAGTATATGAAAGTTCATGCTCAATAATCCAGGTTAAAAAAAAAAAATCCAACAAAATTCAAACGTCTCAAAAAAAAAAAAAAAAATAAATAAAAGTCCAGATGACCTGACTGGACTTTGTTGGGTTTTTAAATTATATTTTTAAAAAAGAAACCTACAATACAAGTACAAATTCTAGTGACAACTATTGATGCACATGTTTCTGTCTCTACATACCTGTTTATTTTGACAGTGTTCTGACCGCATACTAAGGTTTTTAATAATGTATGGTGTTTTTCAATAATTCTTCACCCCTTATTGTGTTCTATTAAATAAAAATCAGATTTTCATGCCTTTACCTTACAGATAAAAGAAACGTTTTTGTCTAATCCGTGCTAAATGCTACAATAAACACATTTGCTGTTTATCTTGGCGTTTCCTTTTCGTTGGAGTTACAGGATTTACGTGAATTTAGACAAAAACCAGCTGATGGGTAGGCCTGTCACGATAACAAATTTAGCTGGGCGATTAATTGTCTCAGAAGTTATTGCGATAAACGATAATATTGTTT
>JAVCKU010000139.1:1644963-1659230 GCA_032273985.1 Hypsolebias coamazonicus | reverse complement strand
ACGGATGGTGCTAGCGACTGATGAAGCGAGGGACTGATGGTGCGAGGGACTGGTGGTGCGAGGGACTGGTGGTGCGAGGGACTGGTGGTGCGAGGGACTGGTGGTGCGAGGGACTGGTGGTGCGAGGGATCATGTCTCATGTTTGTTGTGAAACAGGTCACGGCTCTCATGGAGAAATAAACACACCTTGCCTCACTCCTCTTCATGATGCTTCCACACTCCTCTCTCGCTCAGCTCTCTCACTCTTCCCTCGCTCATCTCTCTCACTCTTATCTCTCACTCATCTCTTTCACACTTCTCTCTCGCTCCTCTCATCCTTTTCTCTCACTCTCCTTTCTCACTCTTCTCTCTTGCCTTCTATCTCACGCTTCTTTCTCAGTCTTGTTCCTCACACTCCTCTCTCATTCTTCTTTCACTCTTCTCTCTCACTCATCTCTCACTATCCTTTCTCACTCTTCTCTCTTGTCTATCTCACACTTATCTCATTCTTCTGTGTCAGTCTTCTTTCTCTCACTCTTCTTTCACTCTTCTCTCTCACCCCTTTCACTCCTCTCTCACTCCTCTCGCACTCTGCTTTCTCGCTCCTCTCTTGCCTGTCTCACTCTTATCTCAGTCTTCTTTCTCTCACTCTTCTTTCACTCCTCTCTCACTCCTTTCATTCTTCTCTCACTACACTCTCACTCTTCTCTCTCACTGTCCTTTTTCAATCTTCTCTCTTGTCTATCTCACTCTTATCACATTGTTCTTTCTCACTCTTCTTTCTCTCTTATATCACTCTTCTCTCACTCTCCTTTCTCACTCTTATCTCACTCTGCTTTCTCAGTCTTCTTTCTCTCACTCTTCTCTCTCACTCCTCTCACTTTTTCTCTCACTCTCCTTTCTCACTCTTTCTTGTCTGTCTCACTCTTATCGCACTCTTCTTTCTCAGTCTTTTTTCTCTTCTTTCACTCTTCTCTCTCACTCTTCTCTCTCCTCACCTCTTTTTCTAGTATCGGCCTGTTTTTAGATGTTTTGGGGAAACAAAAAATAATCCTAATCCTTCCTGCTTCGTTCACCCTCCTCCTACACGTCGTCACGTTGGAGTTGATCTTTAACTGGTTTTCTCTTCTCCTGGGAGGACTGGAAGACTTTGATTTTTACGTGAAACCTCTCCTAAGATGATAAATGTTTTTAATGAGATGTTCAGGTTTTAATCAGACACAGCACGGTGCACGTGAGCTGTCACACACACACACACACACACACACACACACACACAGCTGTGGTTTGTTTTAGTTTAGTTGTCTGATGCAACCTGTGGACATGTAACGGTCGTATGCAGTCGTCTTTTTAACAGTTAGTCACCTGATCATCTACCGACATTTAAAATGTTTAAATAAATAAAAATAAAAAATAAAAATAAAAAACTACAAAAATCTAAACAACACTTTTTAGTTTTTATGAACATATTGTAACTTTGTTAGTGAACATTGTCCCATGTCGAGATAATCCATCCACCTCACAGGTGTGGCAGCTCCAGATGCTGATCAAACAGCATGACTGCTGCACAGGTGTGCCTTAGGCTGACCACAATAAAAGGCCACGATAAAATGTGCAGTTTTAATGTACTGGGGGTCCAGAAAACCAGTCAGTATGTGGTATGACAACCATTTGCCTCACATAATGCAACATAAAATATTAAAACTAAATTCCAGTCAGTTCAAGATTTGTATTTAAGACGTACATAGTAACTTGGCTGGGGTTTTATTTTCTTTTTTTTGTACCTTTAAGAGTTTTTATACTGAGACAGTTTTGAATTCCTCTCATCTTTTGTTGCCTCTAATGACCCCCTCCCTGTTCGTCACTAATGTTGTTTGAATGGGCAATAATTGCTGAAACGTTGCCTAAAAGCTACAATGTGGGTTTGGTGTTCAAATATTAAAGATAAATATTTTTAACACTAACGAGGACAGTGAGTAGCGTCTGTACAACAGTGAAACGATCAGTTTGGTTCTATCCGTCCTCTCCTTCATGTAACTGAGGTCAAGTTACAGCAGAGAGACCAGGCAGTGTTTACGTGTCCTCCTCCCCAGGAGTCCTTCCAGTTCCTCCAGACTATACGAGATAAGTTCTTCCAGGCTGTTTGGGATCCACAGTGGGGCCTTCTTCCAGCTGGACTTGAAGACGCTTATAGAAACAGGTCCAGGAGCCCCTCTGACCGTGCCCACAGCTCTGCTCCTTTCAGTGCCCAGGAACAATGGCAAACGCCTCCAACGATCCCAGGCAGACAGGAAGCTCACCTTCACAATAAGACGCTGAGCTGAATGCCGCTGGAAACAAAAAGACTTTTAATCAGCAATGTGGTTTTTGCTTTATTGATGATTATTCTCTCTTTCAGACCCCCCAACCGTGTCCATAGACGGCTACGACAACAACTGGTACGTCGGCCGCTCCGACGCCGTGCTGCTGTGCCTGGCCAACGCCAACCCTGCACCCAACGTCACCTGGACCTCGTAAGAAACACACCTGCCACCTTTTCATTACAATGAAATCACACGGACAGTTAGCTTTTCTTAAGGATGGATCATTTCTAAGGACATGGTTCGCAAGTGATGAACAGATGGCTTTCAGTGTTGGGGGGGGTGGGGGGGTGTCCTTGAAGAATACTGAGCAGGAAGGCGTTCACGTCTGTGCATTTACTCTTATTAATGCTGAATCTCAGAGCTACACAATGCTAATGTTTTGAATGTTTTAATCATTTTGTTGGTGACTTTACTCTTTCACCAGTTTGTTCAACCTCTTTGGTTTGAGCTTCTCAGAAAGTGTTCAGTCAGTGTCCATCTTGTTGTCTGAACGTTCATGAAGCATTCACTCCACTGCGATCCAGTTTTCTTCTGTGCGTTTATCAGCATCTTTCTTGTCTCGCAGTTTTCAATCTATTTCAGCAAATCATAAATCAAAAACATTCGGCTCTATCAGGACAATCCTGCTGTGACTTTTGGTTTTGGTGCAGCTTTAGCTTTTTGAAATATTTAATCTTTTCTGACATTTTTTTTTCTCATAGAAAATTAATTGAGCTCATTTTCCATCCTTCAAATCTTTAGATGTGTTTACAACTTTTTACTGCTCCTTTCACGTTTATTTCTGCTTCAGCTTCTTTCGGCTTCCTTCTGCCAATTCAAGCTTTTTTCCAGCTCATTTCAGCTAATTCAAACTGTTTCTTCAGCTGTTTTGCGCTCCTTTCAGAATCTTTCTGCCAACTACAACATTTTTGTGTTTCTTCTTACTACTTTCTGCTAATTTCAGCTTGTTATGCTCCTTTCAGCTTATTTATGCAAGTTTCAGCTTTTTCTGCTATTTCAGCTACTCCAACAATGTTTAGTCTGGTCATCTGGACAATTAATTTTTTTAAGCTGAGATGTTTCATCCTGAACTGACTTGACCTGACTAAACATTGTTGAATTTTATACCTGGATTATTGAGCTTGAACTGTAGTATTTCTGCTATTTAGCTGTTTTTATGCCTTTTTTAGCCTTTTCAGCTAATTCCACATTTTTTGCACTTGCTTTAACTTTTTTCAGCCTAATTCATCAAAACTGTTCTCTCTCCACTTCCTTCTTGTAACTTCAGCATCTTTCTGCCCTTTTTTAATAACGTTTCAGGTTTTTTTTTTTTTTTGCTTTTTTTTGTTTTATCTTTTTCAGATATTTTCCACTTTTTGTGGCTCATTTCTGCTTCTTTCAGCTTAATTGGGCAAATGTTCTTTCTGCTTTCTTCTGCTAATTGAAACTTGTCCTACCTTTTTAGCTACTTTGTTTGAATTTGTAGCTAATTTCAGCTGTTTTCAGATAAATTCAAGTTTTTCATGTTAATCTCTGCTACTTTCAGCCTAATTAACTTCTTTCTGCTAATTTCAGCTTCTTGTGCTCCTTTCAGTGTATTTCTGCTTGTTTCCTTTTTTCAGCTATTATTTAGCTGTTTTATGCTAAATTTAGCATTTTCAGCTAATTCCACATTTTTGTAGGTCTTTTCAGATCCCTCCACTTCCTTCTAGTTGTTTAAGCTTCTTTCTGTTCAGCTACAAAGTACTTTTCAGTTAATTTCAGCTTTTTTAGCTAATTTACTACTTTTGTGCTTTTTTTTCCCATTTAAACCTAATTCAGCAAACATGTGTTCTTTCTACTTTCTTCTGGTATGTTAGGGTTGTTCTTACATTTCAGCATGTTTTTAGTTGATTTCAGCTGTTTTTCAGCCAGTTCTTGAGCAATAAGCAGGAAATGTTATTTCTCTAATTAACTTTCGGAGTCAGACCCGTTCAAGATGGCTGCCACAGCAAAGCATTGTTAGCAAACATAAACGTGTTCAAAGGATGTACCTCTACAAAGTTTAACCTTTAGACTCCACCCAATTAAAAATGGCTGCCACGCCCAGCTGACTGTAGAAAACGGAACTGGCTCTGCCTCAGCCATTTTTACAGATATTGAGTTAAAACCTGGGGTGGTAGTAGCTGAGAGTCACTTAACACATGCTGTAAACATGGAGAGAACAAAATGTTTCTTTTCAACGTGCAACATTTTCATCAGACTGTGTCTGGCATGAAAGGTGGCGAGCAAGAAATGCTTAGAAAATATTTTTCTCGTTCACTTGTAATCTTTGTTTTTCCTCCTTCCTCTCCAGGACTTCTGGCCGGTTGCCAGACACGGTGGAGGTTGACGACAACCGGCTGATGGTGAGGAAGGTGGACTACGCCGTCAACACCACCTTCGTCTGTGAGGTCAGGAACAAGCACGGCGCCAGCAGACACCAGCTCACCACGTTCGTCATTGGTGAGTCTAAAACGTGCACCTGTGCGTGCACCGGTGAACGCAGAGGAGCTGTTCATGGGCAGCTGAACCTTTAAATGTGTATTTTCACTCCTGACACACTCCCTGCACAACATGCCTCAGTTTATCATACTCTGACGTACGTGCACACACGGATATTAAAACATGTTTGCATGCACAAACAGTCCACGATGCCCCCCCCACCATCAGATACCTGCACATGTGCATGCACAGAAACTTAACTCTTGTTTTGTGACACGCTGGGATCAGGGTTCTCGGTGTGCTTGTCCACGTTTTGGAGGTTTTTGATTGGCCCCTCCCCCACCACAGGGCCAAATTACACGATAAGTGCAAACATTTAGTGCTATTTTTATTACATTTATACTGCCCTGCTCCAACCAGGACACTGCATCCCCACTGGAGCTGAACTAAATGGGGGATTGGGGTGAAGAGGGGACCCTTATTAGAGTAATTTGACTCTGCCGTGGACACACTGGTGTCGTTTCCAGGTTTTTAAATTCCTCTAAAGTTGGTGTGAGCCAGTTTGCAGAGGTTTGCTTTTTGCTTTATTGCCCCTTTTCTTCTGGAAAAGTATTTTTTACTAACACTTCCTGATTTATTCCATGCTTTCTCCCATCTTTTACCTCTGATTTCCTGTTTCCTGTCACATGATGGTGTCTAAATGAGAGTGGGTTCTTCCTTTGGGTTTTGACAGTTTGGTATTTCGGACAGTCTTTTTTACCCTCTTTCCTGTGACACTTTTACAAATAGATCTGCTTATTGTGGGGGGGGGGGGGGGGGGGGGGGGGGGGGGGGGGGGGGGGGGGGGGCTTTTTGTGTCCCCCCCCCCCCCCACACACACACACACACCGCACACAGGTTCAGTGTTTGCCAACAAACAGATCGTCTTCAGTGTTTCAGCACTTCATTCGTGAAAATTCTGTCCTCCTTATTGCTGCCTTTGTATTTTTGAGGAATTAGTTGAAATAATCGCTACGTTAAGCTTTACAAGAAAACACGATTTAACAGTGAGAAAGCCACATTTAGAACATCCGTGGGAAATCTGAGCTGTGGATTTGAATTGTCTCTCCTGAAAACAAAGGTCCTTTCTAGCCGGGCTGTATGCTGCGAGTGTGGGAGGTTCTGAAGTGGCTAAGCTGCTGCTGTTCTTGCTGCAAGCGTAGCATTGTGACTGACTCAAAGTACCAAGGAAGGGCTGCTTTCTACTTCTAGTGCACACACACACACACACACACACACACACTTAACTCACAGAAATCTCTTTCAGACGCATGAAAAAGCTCCACGCACTCGGCACTTTGAACACTTTGAGAACTCTGATACAGTAGCTGAGATGAAGGCCGGGCTTCGTGAGTCACCTGCGCCGTGCGTGTCCTCGGTGTTTGCTTGTGTTCTGCTGCCGTGCAGCAACTAGATGATGTAACGTTAAAGCAGGTGAGTGTGTGTGTCTGTGTGCAGACCCAACACGGTGCTGGATGTGAGGGAAGCTTTGGCATCTTAACTTCTTGCAAAGGATGACAAAGGATGGAGATGTTGTTATACTTAAGAATCCTTTGATGCGATCGGATAGATGCTGATTCCTGTAGCTTGTTCCCTAAACGCATGGTTTTCAAGCTGATGGTACGCTGAACAATTAATTACATTTGCAATAATATCATAGTATGATAAAACAAAATTTTCTAATCGCAAAGGCTGCAGTTTGACTGGTCACGTGATCTGGTTATGTGACTTGTGAGTGCAGGGAGCGGGAGAAGTCAACACAGCGTTTTAACCGGTTACACAATGGCGTCAGACTCGACAGAAGTTGATACATCTGAAAGTTTGGTACCAAACAGGAGCAGCACGTCCGTTGTTTGGATTATTTTGGCTGTAAAAAAGAAGACGCTGCACAACGACGTGTTGTTCAGAACCTGCCTTGCTGCTGTTGCTACCTCTCGAGGTAACACCACAAATCTTTATCAACACTTAAAAAAAACACCACAAAGCCATTTACGATAGTTGTATGGCTAGGAAACCAACGAGCAGTGCTTCAACTTCAAGTAAGCAAAGTACCAGCCGACAGGGATCCCTGACTAAACTGTTCGAAGGTATTACTCCGTATGAACTTAACTCGAAACTGCACATGGAAATAATTCGAGCAATAATGGAGTTCATAGTGAAAGACATGATGCCCATTAATATTGTGACCAAGCCTAGGCGTACGGCTTTGGTAAACACAATGGATTAGCGGTACAGAATGCCCCAATGCACACATTTTAGCCAAGTTGCTATCCCGGAGCTATACAAAAAAATCCAGAAACAGAGTTGCAGCGGAGCTGAAAACATCTGCAACAGATTGATTTATTGCTTGTGTTCGTTGAAAAATACATGAGAAGAAGACATTAAAAAAGTAATCACATATTGAATGGCAATCGCAATACTGAGGTAAAAAATTGCAATTAGAATATTTTCCAGAATCCTTCAGCCCTACTCCTGATAGTCATTAATGGGGGTTCTGGCTGCAGCTGAGGTCACTCTCTTCTCCTAAGTGACACTGTGGTTTTACACCAACAGTGTCAAACCTGTCCACTGTTCCACTGTGGCTGTTTCACCATCTTTGCTCTAGAGCTTAAAGTTATTCGGTGTTGTCACATCTACCTTTTAACATTCTGATGATGAGTCATAATGGGGAGCGTCGAGTCGACTCTGTGACCCCTCAGGTGTCCAACCACATCAGTCCTCACTTTGTCACCTAAACCTCGATGGGATGGAAGGAGGGCAGTCGCTCAAACGCACAGAAACCTCTAAAATTAAATTTACTGCTGAAACTGGTGATGTATAAAATTACAAATGGATGGACAGGAAGGAAAAATGTTCTTATTTTTAACTTATAACCAAATGGAGGTAACGGTCCAAAACAAAAGCTTTCATTTTTAAGTTGTTTTGTCCCCAAATAAGGTGCTAATTTCCCTTTTATAACAACTGCACAAATGTAAAGACGTTTGTATTTTCAAGCTTTCTTGTGTCCAAGAAAATTAAATATTAAAAGTTAAAATAAAATTATTTTTCATCTGCTAATAATGGTTAATTATCTACAGTAGGTGGCTAGCGAGCGCATCACAAAGTATTTTCAATCAATCTATTCATTTTGCTGTAAAACAATGAAATTTATTATTTTAAGTGGAGGAATTAAAGAAAGCAAAATAACAGAAAATTTTAATTTATTTTAAGAATTCGTTTCAAATCGTTTTAAATATCAGTACGGTAATTTGTGCCATCCACCCTTTCTGCTCAGCACGACTCGTTCATTATTAAAAGGACATTTTGAATGAAGATAAGAAGTTGCTTCTGTTACCCCAGGAGGGCAGTTAAATATTAAACAATTAACCTCGTTAACCTTCCCACAGGTGTGACACTGATTTCACCCCAGAGAGACACGGACAGGAATTTTAAACGAGGTGATTAATGCACTTCATGACGGAAACAAACCCAGACTCCTGATTTGATGGCTCAACCAGCTGTAAATATTAATTGTTCCTGATCATTACATGAAACATGAGTAATTTAAGATTCATGAGAAAAAGTTATTTGTACTTGTTTGTTTGTTCTTCAGAAAAATCGGACTATTTTTGTTGAGTGGCTTTTATTTTACTGTGACATAAGAAGATGCAAAGAAATTAGACATATGAAGCGTTCCAAGCGTTTCATTAAAAACATGAAAGGAAAAGAGGTCTTTTTAGCTTAAAATATGGAAATTAAATTTAAAAATTGACCAGAAACTACTTTATTTTATTTTATTTTTTTTTACCTATAACATAATTTAAATTCTACTTCCCTATTCCTCCTAGCCCAGAGCCATAATTTATTAAACATGCAGGTAAAAGGTGACAGGGTTCCTCTACTGGCTCGACAAGATTTCTTTTAATGCACTTCAAGCAAAGGAATATGAGGCATAATGAAAACATGGATGAAATCACAAAAAGATGGAATCCATCCACCATCATCTTTACCCGCATCTTCACTGGTGTCCATAACCAGCAGTCACTGGGAGAGCCGGGGACACCTGGACAGGTTGCAAGTCCATAAAGATGGAATTCAATATTTAAAAAAAAAAATTTTGCTAAATTTGTGAACAGGTGGATGTGATCTGAAGCATTTCGGCTTTCCTTATCATTTGTTTTCCACATTTCATAAAATATGCTTATAATGAACAAACAACCACATTTTGGTCTTTGCAGCCTCTTCTATATGAACACATATCTGAAGACGACAGACAAAAGGACTTTAGTTGTATGTGAAGGACAAGATATTCATCTATTAATAAACAAATAAATGAAGCTATGCCTGTTTGAGTTGACGTACTGTTTGAATGAGTACATCCTCCTTACACTTGGTTGGAAAAAATATAGGACAATGGGGGGATTGGGGGAACTTGTCACCAAAGGCAGACGGCAGCTTTTTGATCAGGGAGTCAACCAGATTACAATTACAAGACATTTTAAAGCTCTGACACTAAAGATCAATGGATGTGAGCTTTCTACGGGCAGTGTCAATCTTCAGAAATCAAGGCAGCTGGAACTAGAGGTGTCATTTCTAACCCGAACCTGAAGCCTGGCCCGGCCTGAACCAGATTAGGGCGGGGCCGGGCCATAATAATGTGCTTAATGTGCGGGCCGGTGTCGGGCTTTTGATTGTTGTCAGCGGACGTGCTCGGCTGACGATCCAATTAAAGTACATGGCTTGCCATACAATCACCAGCCGCATTCGGCCATTTGACCGTGCACTGACCGGCCTTGAAAGAGGTAAAAAAATAAATAAATAAATAAGTTACGTTAAGCTTCAGATGGGACTAGGCAGCGATCCATCAAAGCCCAATTCAGCCGATGCACTCAGCAGAAGCACGCGGACGATAACCTAAACAGGTGAGATCCCAAAATATCCGACATGTCAGAGCAGGGTCCGTGTCTGAATAATGCAGAATGCAGACAGAAGCAGGGATTTAATGCGCTTCGACGGCCATGAAAGGTCAAACACCCCCTGAGCTCTGATCTTCTGCCCCCTTTACTCAACCGTGCACGTCCACCAACTGTCAATAACTATACTCAAAGCTTGTTTAAAAATGTCGGGGGAGGGGTTTGGGTTCGGACCTTATTGTTGATTTGTCGGGTCGGGTGGGGTTCGGAAATGATGGCTACGGGCTGGGGCCGGGTTGGGTCAGATTACTGTGTTTGGGCCTGAATGCAACTCTAGCTGGAACTAAGTTTTTTTTTTTTCTGGTGAGTATAATTTTATTTAAGAAAAACAAAACAATTGCTCCACTTTACCAGGTTAATGGACTTAAATGATTTAGCTGCATTTTACAACATTGCGAAGAACTCATACATTTAAAATTATTCCATCAAAGACTATTTTAAGTTTTAAAAAAACATCTAAACGAGAGCTGGTCTTAACAGCTGTTGGTGAGTCTTCATCTTCCTGTTTGGTAATGTCTTAACTGCACATTCTGTTCAAAAGTGTCAAATATCAGCTTATTTAAATTTTGTCACTAATTTAAATTAATCCGTTTGTTGCTAATCCACATAATTTTTGATGCACGTGTGTAATCCACCTTTTCTCTTTGTATTTTTCCCCCCAAACAAATGTTTTTGTTGAATCGTGCAGAATGTGCCACAGTAAGTCAGAATATATCACAAAAGTCTGACATTATAACTGGGTTTTTAAAGGCTTTTTATATCCACTGTAAGAATATCATCTCGTTTTAGAGCAGCAGTCTAATGCATGTTTGAATTCATGTGTGCAAGTTGTTACTGGATGTACCAGAGTCTGGCATGTAACCTAACACACATGGCAGCTCTGACTGCTGATGGATGAGGAGGCTTCAGGCAGCTCAGACTGATAAAAGGAGGTCTCATCCCTCAGATCAGACTCTGCTGGGCTTCAGCTCTCTGTTACTCCAGGATTATGGGGCCTGCTTTTACACCAGAAGCCGACCCTGCAAGGAGGATCACTGGGTTCAAAACAAAAACTTCAGATGGAGACTTTTGCACACAGCTTTGTGCCAGATTATTAATACCCTAAAGCAGAAACTAATTAATAGTTTAAACATCTAAAGTGTTTAATATAGGGAAAAGAATCAGGGGTGTGTGTGTGTGGGGGGGGGGGGGGGGGTGAAACCACCGCTGTAAAAAACTGCTGTATTACCTTCAAGTCCTCCGGAGGCGCCTGCATGATAAACCACCAAGTCACCGTGATCAATATCTCCGCACGAGACAGATGGACAGAAAGACAGCGGACACGTGCTCTGTGGACAAATGAGACGACGTTTTAGATGCTTTTGGGGGAAATGGGCATCTGGCACTACGAACCAAAGAGGAGAGGAAGAAACCAGCTTGTTCTCAGTGGAAAATTTTTTTTTTTTTTTTTTTTTTAAATACAATGAAAATTTATTTGTGATTTCGTAAATAAAATATTAAAATATTTTGTCAAATGACTGATTTATGTTGGGTTCTTGGGAGGTGAGGGTGTAAAACTTCCAACCACTAAACGTTAATTTCACAGATCAAGTCCTGAACATCAAATTTTTATTTCCCCTTGCACGTTGTTTTGTTTCTAGGCTTTCAAGAAACAATATCAATTTATATTGGAACGCATCGCCATAGTAACTGATAATCCATCTATCTTCGTTTCAGGGTTGCAGGGGTCACTGGTGACCATGTTCAGCAGTCACTGTGTGAGAGGCAGGGGACACCTGGACATGTTTCCAGTCCATCACAGGGACATCTGAACATGCCTCAAGTCCATCACAGGGACACATGGACAGGTCTCCAGTCCATCACAGGGACACCTTGGACAAGTCTCCAGTCCATCACAGGGACAAGTCTCCAGTCCATCACAGGGACACGTCAAGACAAACAACCATTCACTCGCTCTCTCTCACACCTAGGGACAATTTAGTTACTAATCAGCCTAACATGCATGTTTTTGTTCTGTGGGAGGAAACCGGAGTGCCCGGAGAAAATCCACACAGCACAGCAAGAACATGCAAACTCCACCCAGAAAGGCCTCGGGCCATGGTTTGATCTGGCAACATTCTTGCTGAGAGGCAACAGCCCTACCAACTGAGCCACCATGCTGCCCGATTAGGCCTGTCACAATAAACAACAAATCAATTAATCGCATGATAAATGAAAATTATCAACCTCATTTTCATTTATCGGCTTTATCGTTTCTTTGTGTCTGTCTCTTTCTGCTGGACACTGGATGACAAATGGCTCAACTCCGATGTTCTTCACTGACCCCTTCCTTTCTCTTTAAAATCTGTTTTAACGATCCAAAATCACATTTTTGAATTGTTAAAAGCAGCTAAGCTGAGAAGCTAAGCTATGAGCTAAGCTAACAGGCCGAGCCCGGGAATAAACCTCCGTCTTGTTGAGCTCCAAAATTCACAGTTGAAACCCGTGCCTTCGAGAAAAAGTTGTTTTTCTCTGCAAAACGAAGCTGAGAACATCTTAAAAAAAAAGCTAAGTCTGGTCCTCTGGACATTCAAAAACAAAAACAAAAACAAATATATTTGTTTTGTTTTGTTTTTTGAATGTCCAGAGGACCAGATTTAGCTTTTTTAGATTTTTCTACCTGGCTTATTGAGCATGCATCAGGGTAAGCGGAGAACTTGTTTACTGACTTTTTATTAAAAACTATGAGTGAAAAATGCTATGCTAAAGAGCTCACATCACAGAGTATCCGCCATTTCGAGAACTGAGAGACAGCCGATGTCACTTCAAGGACCCTCCCTCCCATTTTTCTTAGAGAGACCTGCTCAACTATCCATCCTTTGGTTCAAACAGTCTTATAATTCCATCAGATGGTCAAAAAAGGTACTACACTCCAAACAAAACATTGCTTCTAAAATCTGACAATTAATTATTGCTAAATTTCAAACAATATTATAGTTTATCACAATAATTCGAGACAATTAATCACCCAGCAAACTTTGTTATCGTGACAGGCTTATGCCTGATGAATAATCTTGTCCCAAAAATACACTAAATGGACTTTGAGGTCTAGACTTTGTATATTAAGACGTCCAGCATACATCAGTGCTGAAACCTGATCACTATATTTATATAGATTATCCATCTAAACATAATGCCTTCTGGTTGAGAGTTATTAAACTCTACACGCAGGAGGTTTAACGGTTCACTAAAAGATGGAATAAAGTCTGAACTGTGGGTCATTACTGTAAAACGTCTGTTATGCAGACAGGTGTCAGAAAGTCCAGTTCATAAAAAAAGGTCATCCAGTGAAGCTTCAAAGTGACGGCAGTCAAACACTCATTGACTCGACAGTTTTAAGCTGCTCAAAGTGCCGTCAGTCCTGCAGGAGGAGCAAACTGAACGGCTTGAAACAAACCTTTGTCATCCCGTTTCAAAAAGAGGATTTTGTCTCCGTTTCCATCATATGTTGAACATTTCCTTTCATCACTTAGCATGTGAGCTCCTGAGAGTCAAGGGATACAACACAGAGTGGATTAGGCTTAGACCAATATGAGGTTTTGGGTTTTTTAACAAAACACTATCCAGAGGCTGCTTGGTCAATTGGTACAAGGATGCATGGATTAGTGTTCCCCTCTGAAAGGGAAAAGCCTCTAAAGCAGCTTCCAGACCATCATGTGACACCAAAACAGGACGACCTGACATCGTTGGAGAGAATTGAGAAATTAAATGTTAAAGAATCTGCTCTTGTTGTTGAGAGAGTGGAGTGATGAATGACTGCTGGGTTGATTGGGTCAAAGACAGACGTGCGTGTGCCTTCTGGTTGTAAACACGCCGTTCAGCATGCTCAGAGTGATGGTTATAAATCATGCACTGACACTTGTCTGATACACGATGCTGGCAGAATATTCAACCGTCCTGACAGAACGTAGCAAGAAACGATTAGAGAACCAAATATTCTGAATTTAGAACATGATGCGACTACAGAAATACAATTTCCGTCCACAGACATTAATTAAATCCATAATGATTATTGTTAGTTATCTTACTTTATTATGCCGAGACCCCTGGTCTTGTCTGCACAGAGATGTACTAGTTATGGCCAGCCAGGTTCTGTACAGATGAGACGGGCCCAGCCGCTCGGAGTGAGCTTCCCAAGGTCAACACCCGATAAGGAGTCATTTTTTATTTGATAGATTGAATTCATTCAATTTTTCACCATCAGAAACAAATAAGACCAATGATGTCACACATAGTCACCCACACTCTGATAGACTGTGCCCGCCCCGGATGTGGAGGCGGAGCCAAAGGCCAACATAATCTGGGGTGTTCTGTCGCACAGGGTCTCCGCTTCCACGTTAAGACGAGTCGGACGGACGCCTTAGCACTTAAAGAGGAACTTACCCCACGGTGAAACGGTAGCTCCGCCCCGAGACGAGATTCAAAAACGGCAACGTGGGCGTGCCAAGAGACA
>JAVCKU010000139.1:1587041-1607271 GCA_032273985.1 Hypsolebias coamazonicus | reverse complement strand
CACACACACACACACACACACACACACACACACACACACACACACACACACACACACACACACACACACACACAACGTATCACTACATGCAAAAAAACTGTCAACTAAACAACAGCTGGTAAGTGAGGGAAGAAAAAAATATCAACAACTTTTAACCAAAACACTGTACACAACTCTAAATTTAATTTTCTGCAAGATTAAGCACAGTAATGACTTGCTTTATAAAAGCCCATAACTAATGGCTTCCAATGAGCCAATCTATAGGCATTGATCTGCTCACTTTCTCATAGACTCAGAGAGCAGAGGCTATAAATGAAAGGAGGAGGCCCAAAGAGGAGGAAAAAGCAAGTTTACACACCTCTACGTTGGAGAAAAAGAGGTGAAATAGATGAAAAAATGGGCAGATTGTAAGGAAAGGCAGGTGAAAGTTACATAAGGGTATGCATTATACTGTATATGTACAGTACATTAAAATAAGTCACAGTGCTTTTACACATGGACTTCTGTGTCGGTTAAACAGCTATAAACGTCTCACTTTAAGTAAGAAAGAGGTTTCCAATTTTTACATTGTAACATTGCTGTTTAGTGATTTTCAGTCATAGCTCAGAAAAGTGATTAAAATTCTCTATAGAATTAAGTATTCTTTGTTTTATGTTTACTTGTTTTTATTCTTTCAGCTCCCCTATTCTCAAGACTACAGATGAAGTGCTGGAGTAGTTTTACAAGGTTTTCTATGATTAATTGAAATTCCTGGCTAATAAAATTTAAACATAAATAAATGAACTAGTACTGATGTCAGGACATAGATGAGTGATGATTGCAGAAAGTTTTTAGATGCTGCCTCCCCCATAGTTTATACAGTGACTGGCTCAGTTTTGAGACGTGTGCCAAGCTGAAGTATAAAGGGAAGACTATTATCCAAGTTTAAAAGATTATTAAATCATCCACCGCCCACCCTTTCTCTCTGAGTCTTTGAGACTATAAATTTCATCCCGAATTGCAGTGAGGCAGTTTCGGACAGCAAAACACACTGAGCACATGAACGCATTTTTGTAATTTTTGTACTAAGCCCTTCAATTCTGGACTAGACAGCTTGTGAAAAGCCGAGTTATTATCTAGTAAAGTCATGTTCACAAAAGAGCATCAACTACACTGGATGCTATGCAGATCCTTACATTATGGATAAGTCTTGAAAATGATGAGAACAAGTACAAATCAAGTTTCTGCTATAATTCTGTAATAACAGAAATATGCAGTGAGTTTAGAAAGAAAACCAAACAGAACCATATCTGCTGTAATAGCAAAAACAAACAAAAATACTGTGCAATTAGCTTTGGTGTTTGTTGCTGTTGTTTTTGTGGTAATCCAACACTTGATGACTTTTCAGTGGCTCACTGACTAGGAACTAAAGGTGGCAGCATGCGAGAAGGATGGAGCAAACTAAACAATCCTTTGCTGAAAATGAACAGACGCTTAAATCCAGAAAGGGCTGCTTGCGTTAATCCCAGTGGATTAAACTTCTAAATACTTCTATTCAGCCAATTAATTCATGCATATATCTGTCTTCGGCTCTTTTCATGTCATTTAAGATGTTGGAGGAGGGTGACTTCCTGGGAAACAAAATGAAGGGTAGAAATGTATCAACATTAATGCATGCTGAGCGCTTTCTTCAGCACCATGCAGCTGTACATCTTGATGCATGGTGCGCACACATGCATGTGTGTGTGTGCACCCACTCACGTGTGTGTGTGTGTGTGCACCCATGAGCATGCATACACACACACACACACACACGCACGCACGCACACACACACACACAGAAGCTTTCACATGCAACAATGCAGAGGTGTACATTGATACTTTAAGGAAGAAAGGATGGTGAGGGTTTGAGGGTTGAGAGGGGCTTTCAAAAGTTGACTGACATATTCTGACATCTGAATACTAATCATGAGATCAACCTCTGGCTAAATCTACACAATCTCACTGGGGCTCCAGGCTAGCAGAAGCATAAAAAGGACTAATCATGAATGCAAAAAGCTAGTAGAGAACAGACACCAGTGGATGGATTCAATAAAGGAAGACAGAGAGGACAAAGAAAGAGAGGATGCTGAAGAGGTCCATGAACAAATGTAAGACCTGACCTGTAATTGACAAGAGGGGAAATAGGAACAAAAAAATAAAAAAAGTAAATGTACTGTACTTATAGTGCACCTTTCTATCTTATCAACATACTCAACATGCTGTATACTACAGTCTGTGCCCTCATTTACGCATTCATAAGCACTCTACTAATCTATACAAATAATAATCAGAGCTTTATCACATTCATACACCGACGGGACACATATCGGAGGCAATAGGGGGTTCAGCGTCTTGCCCAGGGACACTTCAGCATGTGACTGCTGAAGTCAATGCAAATGAAAAAAATCATAAACTTGTAATCTTACTTCTAACCTAAAGCTCTCAACAACCCAGCTCCATTTCATATTCGAGATCTTATTGTTCCATATTTTCCCAACAGAGCATTTCGCTCTCAGACTGTAGGCTTACTTGTGGTTCCTAGAGTTTCCAAAAGCAAAATGGGAGTTATCAGGCTCCTCTCTTGTGGAACCAACTTCCAGTTTCTGTCCATGCTGATACATTGTCCAGTTTTAAGACTGGGCTGAAGACTTTCCTTTTTGATCAATCCTATAGTTAGTGTTGGCTTGTTATGCTGCTATAGACATCAATTACTGGAGGACAAATTAACTTCATTTCTTAAAATGAATTGTTTTAAATGAATAGTTTTCATTTCATATTATTTCTATTTTAACATGTGATTCTTGACCTGCGATTGTGTATCTGTTCTTCCTTCCTGTTCTCAATCCCAGCCAGTCCAAGCAGATGGTCGCTTGTCCTGAGTCTGGTTCTGCTAAAAGTTTCTTCCTGATGAGGGAGTTTTTCTTTTCCACTGTCGCGTTCATCCTTGCTCAAGATGAAAGTCTGCAATGAAGTTAAACTCAAAGCAGTCTGCTACCCAGATAAATAGGGTTAAATTATTATGTTTAAATATGAACGTTTCTGTTCAGTGCCCTGTGATGACTTCTGTTGTGACTTGGCGCTATATAAATAAACTGAAATGAATTGAATTGACAATGTGGCTCTGTAAAAAATGACATTAAATTAAATATTGTGTTTTCATTACCTGATTTTTTTTTTAACCCCAAATCAGCTAAAAGAAAAGTTTTTTTTTTTTTTTTATTGAAATCAAGTTATTTGGAGAAGGTTGAACCTGAAAATTAAAATAGTTATCATTTAAGTCAGTAAAAAAACAAACAAAAAAAAGCTTAAATACAGTATTACATATTATTCTGCTGCAACACGATTCAAGATAGACGCCTTAGCTAACTGACTATAGCAAACACAAAAATGGCTATAAGTGAGTCAGTTTGACAGCTATAGAGCTAAAATTTGGTGTATTATCTGAGAGTCATCCACAACACATACTCTGAGCACTAACTCCTTGTAAGATCTCGTAAAATTGAGCTTAACATCATTTACAAGTTTAGACTCTATCAGCTAAAACCCTATCCCTCAACATATGATGATTTACCGTAATTTCCAGACTATTGAGCTCACTTGCATATCCATGCCCATTAAATGTAAAAATATATTTTTTTGTACATATATAGGCCGCATTTGTCTTGCTGCACTTGCCACAGTTGTCCACATTGTAACATGAGATATTTACAAAGAAATATATATGTATATTTACTTTTAAGTAAATGCGTACCAATAACGTACAAATGAGTACAGTAAAAGTTGTTTTCTGAACAGTGTCTGTAACACGGCTGTTTAAAAAAATAAAATAAAATACAGTAGCCTACCAGGAAGTCACTGATTGCTATCTTCATCTTCCTCCTGTGCACTCAAACCACTATAGTCATTTTCTTCAGTGTCAGAACTGAACAACCTCAGAAAATTTTCATCACACACCTCAGTCTCTCTTTCGATGTCGCTCTCGACGTCACTTTAGTCTTGAGGCAAATTCACCATTTGGTTTATGATTCACACTTATTTCGAGTGGCTGCAAATACTTTGTTGTGTACAACGAGGGGGGAAACTTCCCAAAGGAGTGGAAGGGTAAGAGAGAACGGGGATTGGTCCGTGTGTCCTGTTCGGTAATTTCGTTGGTCAGGGTTTTTTTTTTCCTTTTTATTTAAACAGGTAGTCTCATTGAGTCACGAGGACTCCGCCCCTTCAAGAGAGACGTGTATTGGGCAGCTATGTGAGCGCCCGGGTGTGACGAGGCTAAATGATTTGGCCGCATGAAGCTCTTTAGCTCACCAAAAACTAATTAAATAAATAAAGAGCCACCGCATTGTATAAACCACGGTGTTCAGCGTGTGTGAAAAAGGTAGCGGCTTATAGTCTGGAAATTACGGTAACTGTTTGTGTCAGACTGATGAAGTCTTTAGGGTGAAAGACGAAACGTTTCTCTCAAAAAGGAACTTGTCCAGGTGACATGATTGAACCATTTTTGTACTTTAGCTGTTGTAATAATTCAAAGTGACGACCGTAACAGCTCGTAAAACAACTTCAGTGAAACTCTTGTTAATCGTAGCTGTTTTAAGACAATTATCTCCCCTGAAAACACTTCAGGATGGTTTTCCAAACAGATAATACTCTGAGTAGTTTGGCTGCAGGTAAGATATTGATTACTAATAACGCTGTAAAAACAGCACAATAAAACCTAAACGGTGACTCTGCAGGGAGAGAAGGATCGGGATTGAAAGCTCTTCAGCTCCTGCAGCATTTGTAAAGTTAGACAATAAACTCCAGTTGTAGCGATTCTTCTCCTTCTAATGTATAATTTAGTATTTTGAGCTGGATAAACATCCAACTCAATATGAGCTCGTCTATAAAGCCTAAATATTTTCATCAATACCCGCGTTTAAAATAATAAAATCGTGTTTCTCGTTCCGTGCTCCGTTCTGCAATATAAAGGCTTTTCCTGGAATATTTACCAACAGAAGGACTCGTGTTTATGATAATTTTATTTCCCAAAGCAGCTCATTGTAGTCCACTTCAGACCTCGCATCCGTATGAAGGAGGGAACCCTCCAAAATAAAAATCATTATTCTTCCAGTGTTTTTTTTTTTTTCCATTATGACTTGTAGTGTTGCAGCAGAAGCAAATTCTGTGTCTTCGTCATTGTAAAGCACTTTGAGTAGAAGTGGTTTATATGAAAGCCTTCCAGCAAAACAAATTATCCCACTTTATATCTGCAGAGAGGATATTTACGGAGGCACACAGAATCATAATCAGTGGATTGGGTTTGGGGCTGGAGGGGGGATCTGGATGGCTGTATTTGCAATTCAACGCAAAGAGTCTGACTCATCCTGTGGCCTGTGGAAGGCGTCTTTTGTTCCTCAGACAAAGTCACACAAGGACATCGTGCAGAAGAGACAGACTATTGTCCCTTCCTGCTCTCTGCAAAATAGAAGCAGGGACTCTGGGCTGAGTCTTTCTCTTTCTTGCTAAAAGGTTATACCAAACTGTAAACTGTCAGCACACTGAGTCAATATTGGTGTGTGAAGGACAGAATATTATCTTTTATCAAAAATCACATCGGAGAAAAGAACATTCCCTATCGTGACACCGTGACAATTTTAGGAAGCCTCCTTCAGAAACCGAACGCATCGTTTCAGAACCATTTAATCCGACCAAATGGATGGAAACGCTTCTCCAACTGGGCTGGTACTGCTGGACACTACTCGGACAATAACGTCTGCAAGGTGTCTCCATAATCTCCTCCAGCGTTCGTGTTGCTTCCCAGTGAGTCAGAGGCTCGCAGCTCCGTCGCGTGAGCTCTCAACTCGTTCTGACGTAGTTCCTGTAGGTGACTCCCAACGGGTCTGAACATCTGTTTCACTCCTGCACAGGAGCTCGATCCCTCTGACAAGAATCACTCGTGGAAAAAGTTCAGCTCAAAAACTACACCGCTGATAAGTTGTTTTGAAAACTGTCCACATGTAGCCTGGACACGAGACCAGCAGGGTTAGTCCTGCTTGAAAGCCTCCATGACCAAACTGTGCTGGTGAGTGCCGAGTCCACAGCTTGGATCTGATGAGCCCACGCTCCACCCAGTTCCTCAGAACAGTCGCCTGGATTATAAACCGCCGTGACCTCGTTACACACTCAACGCCACTGTGTACCTCACAGAAACTCGAGTTCCCAACGAAAACCTCCGACACCTTCCACTGTTGTTTCCCATCATAGTGCTGTATTACCATATTTTCTGTTGTACACGTCGCACCGCCCTATAAGCTGCATCAGTCCAAAAATGTTTAATAAAGTGGAAAAATTCATAAATACGTTGCTTCACCGTGTACGTTGCATCTATTATGCGTCACCGCTGACCAGCAGGAGATGTGGGCTGCTGTTGTGCCAAAAATCGATTGGCTGCCAAATGGCGGGAGCATGCACGGGAGGACTTTAACAAGAATTTAACTAGATAAACACCTAAACAAAATTATTTGTTTACTCGACGTTATAGTAAAGTTGTGTCCCAGTTGATCTGTTACTTAATAAATGCACTTTAATGGTCAAATCAGCTGCATTTCTCCGGGGCGTCGCAGCAAAATGAAGCTGATTTGATGCTTGCTCCAGGCGAGCTGGACTAAGGTGGCAGGTTATGACAAGCTGATTGTGTCACTAATAGCCACTTTTACCTATTACATGACGTAACAGCATGCCATACTACTTGAATGCCATCTAGCGGCTGAAAATGGTAGTGTTCAGTATTTTCAGTCAGAATGAATGAAAGCAGTCATATCTCAGCCAAAAAATTGTTTATAAATATGGAAAGAATCCATAAATACATTCCTTTGGTGTATTAGTCACAGGGCATGCAAATTGTGCAAAAAACCCTGTGATTTATAGGCCGAAAAATATGGTAATCTGGAGTGAAGGCACCTGAGCTTGACCATCCATCAGTGAAGTCCCAATCTGCGGGTCCGGATCAGCATGCAGTGACAAGGCGTTGGACACAGTTGCACATTTCTGCTCCTCGCACGTTACAGATGGAGATGGAAGACGTGGAGATGCGTTCTGATTGGTGGAAGATAAACCAGAGCCCTGCAGCGCGTAACATTTCATAACCTTTATTATAAGATAAGGGACACTTTGCTAATTAGAAAAGATTCAATTATTTCTGTTTTGTCATGCAGCGTGTGTCAGAAGATGAAGCTGACCCCCTCCAGTCACGTCTGCCACCCCCCCCCCCCCTCTCCACTGGTCAAAAACGAGAGCTGAAAGATAATTGAAATCATTTTGGATTAATTAAAGCGTCCCTTCGTTTAGTGGCTGCACCATTCTTTGTCGTCTGCTGGCTCCTCGGTTCTTCCTACATTCACTTTATTTTCCAGCAGCGGTCCTCGATGTGTCACCACCAGCTGTTTCCTTATTACCAGGTTCCTCCTTTATTCTGCTTGGTGTTGTGGAGAAGAGGGGACAAACATTAAAACAGAGAAACTGATTTATATTAAAGATAATTGCTATCATTTTCAATTTCATCAAGTCTTATTTGTGGTCACTGGGATAATGGCTGCCCTACTTATCTCACTTCTTCTTTGTTTTCTGTCGTAAAAAAAACAAAATAAATCAGTTTTTCTCTCCTGATGTCAGGACTTCACTCGGTACTCGTGCATCATGTTCTGTGTTCGCTTCAAACTCCTGGAGTCTTTGAGATAGGCACATTTTGTCCCCGGTGCACAGGACGCTTTAGATGACAGAAGTAAACATGTTTCTGAGGTTTTATTTTATGAGCAGGACTTCAAACTGACAGCAGGAGAACTAAATGAAGGTTAAAGACACAAATCTGCTGCGGGGGAAGCTTTTAATGGACTTTTGCATGCTGTTTATTTTGTTAGACTTAAAAAAAAAATCACATTATTTCAGTTCTCTAAAGAACAGTTAATGTATAAATACATCAACAACTCATCAAATGCTGTACATGTACAATGTCAATATATCTGTATTTTTAAATGGATCCATTTTCCTTTTTATTGCAAAATATTACAATTTAAAAATCAACAAGCCGATACGACATACAGAACGAGACAGGCAAAACAAACAACGTCATTGAAGGTGCAGTAGTTTGACACTTTAAAGGGGGTTCTGTGGAAAAGGTATGAACAGTTAGCATCTTACCTGTTGACTCCGTTTAGAGAAATAAAGTTAAATTCTGACTGGACTGACAATCAGCTAGTTATAGTAAATTTTATTTTAAAAACCTGAACACGACAGTAAATTTAGCATTACTGAAGTGTGACATTCACAAAGTGCTACAGCTAGCTGCAGATGTTGCAAATGCAGTAACTACAGAAGTCCATAAAGAGAATCGTGTAATACAAAATAAAATATATCGTTATCAACTTTGTCATTGCACCGAAGCCCAACCGAGTAAAACAGAAACCGACATGGGGGGACGGAGGTGTCTGAGGCTGCGGCCCCTTGGGAGGTGCTGCCCTTTTCGTTTAGATAGGAAAAGAGAAACACTGGGGAGGGGGGGGGGGGATGTATAAAAAAAAAAAGTCCTAGACAGAAACAGTGTGAAAGTTGAAAAATAAAAACCTTCAGCACAGAAACAGCAACTTACTGATGAAATCATAAAACATATATGCATGAGGAAGACTGAAATTATAGAGCAGGGGGTTCAAATTCAGTTGAACATGGAGGGGAGTCATGGTCCAAGGTGAGGGTAAGTTTTAATCCTGGTTTGTTTAAAAAAAATTAAAAAATATAGTAAATGGTCTTTTGTTTTCACATAATTCACGTTAGAAGTTATATATTTATCACATCTACAGCAGGTAAGATAGTGTTTGTGCCACAGAAAACACTTTAAATTAATTTTCTCTCCATTTCTGCCTAAATTCTTGTTCTAGATCCATCAAAGCCCACATTATAAACTCTGAACCCATTCCTTTTTCTAATCTTTCTGCTTTGTGTAATGATGGAACGGTAAAATAGCAGAAGTGTTCTAAAAGAGAATGGTCTGAAATGAAACCCTGAAACGTTGAACCTCTGCAGAAGCCATTGTTCAGCTGAAGGAGGGACGGTGACGGGAGGCGTCTGCACTTCTCCATAAAACACGCAGGAGTTGAAGAGGGAGCACTGAAGCTCGATGTTTATGGTTTTTTCACCCTGAACTTGTGTAAATGACTCACGGAACGCTGCGCTGCTTTGATTATATTAGGCGATGTTAACAGTAGGTCTAATTCAAAAGAAATAACCGAGTCGAGCGAAAGATTTAATCATAGATAAAGTGGAAAGAAGCACCGCCACCAGCATCATTGCTCAATGTTGGAGATTAAAGCCCCACTATGATGCGTTTATTCTGTTCTATTGTGTTTTTTTATTTTATTTTTTTAGAGGGAACTGAAAATGTGTTGGGGAGAAAAGTACAAGTACACTCATAGACTTGTAGTGGGTTAATTATGTGAAAATAAAGTAAAAATTAGATCTTCAGTTGTTTAAATGTCGAGTGAATTAGAGACAAAGCAAACGTGTTGCTGCACAATCATATTCTCATCATTAAATGTTCTTATAAGTTAAAAAACCTACATAAATCATCTTATTACAACAGTTTTTTGCACTTTAGTTTAATTTAAAACAGTTTCTGATGAGGGCTCAACATCTCCCTCGTCTTCGGCAGCGTCAGTCTGAGGAATGATTTCCACCTTGAAGAGAAATCAGGACGTGTTGAAACCCCTGCAGACAGAAATCAGAGGCTGCTTTCATCTGCAGAGGAGATCCACAGAAGACGCTGGCGACAAAACCAAGTCTGGAATCCTGTTCTTGTGACGAGGGAGAGGAGCCGTGTTAGATGGAATCAAACATAACAAGTTGGAAACAAAGAGAGAGTAATGAAAGGAGGAATCAAGACGACAAGAAGTGGCGGGTTGAGAGGAGATGCAGATGAAGAAATGTCTCGTGCAGAGTTCAGCGCCGAGGCGTTTCACCCAGGAGTGACTGAAATAAAAAGTTTAGAGTCCATTTTAGTTTTTAATCACACCCTAGTGTGTTTTAAGTATTTTGCTTTTTGTAAGTTCTGCAAAACTTAAAAAGTCTGACGTGTTTGTTTTGTGTTGCTGCATTTCTTTATTTACATCTTTGTTTACTGACAACAAGTTCATCACCTTTTACAGCTAACTTCATTTATAACTTTAAAACACTTCTCAAAACCAGCTATGGGTCTAAAAATGATCTTCAGAAATAAAACCACGTCTGACAAACAAGCCAACGCCCCCCGTCCATCACCGAGGGGGGTTGCAGAGTGAATGTTTGTCGTTTCTGAGATGAGTGTTTTTCTGGACTGGAGCTGAACACAGGATTTACTTAAACCTTAATGTTTGTGGAGCAACATATTCAAGTGGGGATAAAAATCAGAGGTAGTTTTTGTTTCGTCTTGTCCGAGGCAGCACAGCGTGATGGAGAGTGGGAGGAGATCTTTAATCCAACACCAGGTGCAGTGGAGGAGCCAGGGGGTGGCCAACGGTGGCCTTGACCAGCATAGATAAAACTTCTGCCTCCCCATAAGCGTAGCAACAATTATATGTGAAGGGGACGTCCTCCCCTCACACCCCCCGCCCCACACACACACACACATTTACACATGAAATATTAGTTCACCCAGTGCTGTTTTTATTTCTTTGTAAACAAATCCATTCCACTTGATTAATAGAAGAATACTCAAACCACTGAAAGTCCAATCCAGGTTTTCCTGGTGACCTACAACAACCCTCCACACTGCATGACGTCATCTGCCTCGGCAGGGCGCCCACAGGGGAGACACCTCTGTTGCGCGCTACACTAGTGCCAACAGTTGTTGACCAGGGTGGTGGGGTTAGGATGTGTGAGAGAAGTGGAGCGCTATGTCTGTAGCATCTTAGCTAGCAAGTCTGTATTGTGCGCTGCTAGCTTAGTGCTACAATATGTCGGCACTAATGTAGCACTATGTAGTCTATTCACACAAGGAGAGCTGTTGGTCAGGCTACTTCTTGTTGCTCTCTAAAATAGTTATTGAATGAAGTGTTTACTTATGTAGGTAAACATATATATTTAACAACCTGTTAAAATACACCAGAATGCAGGAAATGACATCTACTTTATTCAAAATTTTCTGGGGGACGACCCCGGACCACCACTACTAGTGTGTCCCCCACACATTACAAATTCATCTGACGTCATCGTGTCACTTGTTCAAGTACATTATTAAGCCATATAAAATCTAGAAAGCATAGTTTCTTCAAATGATTGGCATGGTCAGTTTATACACACACACACACACACACAGATGCTGGCAGCCATCTTGGATGTTGACCTGGCAACCCAGTTTAGGATGAAGACTTTTTTTACACCCAGATGCAGCCACACTCAAACGGACCTCTCTTCTTAAACTGCCATGTGCACAACATGCATCGCTCCATGACAGGAGACATAAACGTCTCCTTGTGTATTTTTACCACAGTAACAGGTGGTAAATAATAAATAAATAAATAAATAATAACAGGAGTCATTTTGATTTTAGCATCTAATTGTTTTGGCTCGTTTTAAATCAGATTCAGCTTCAACAAATCTGAACAGTCACATTCTAAATACTATACTGAAGTAGAATGAATTTCAAGGTTTATCATAAAGCTATACATGTATTTGTTTATGTGACAGCTTTTTGTGATGTCCTGGCGTTCAACCTGACTCAGCTGAATATTTACATCTGTTCAGGTACGACGGGGTTTAATCAGTCAAGTTTTCACAGACCTCACATATAAAGTGCATCAGTGCTGCTCAGCGTCTTGTTGCTTTTCAAGCTGCGCAGGTGAGTGTTTCTGGTTCAAACAGAGAGTTCCTTCATGAGTTTACAGCTCAGATTAACATCAGGCCCATCAGATGACTGATTCTGTCCCGTAGACTCCACTTGGTGAAAGTCCCTGTGTGGAAATCCCACTTTTAGTTTTTTTTTTCAGGCTCTGGCTTTGTGTAAAATCTGCAGCTCCATTAGAAGGAACTGGTCCATTGATTGGTGTTCTGGAACCCTGATCACGACTCATGGAATGTCGTATTTTCTCCATGCAGGCACCAGCTTCCCCTTGTCTCCAGGCTTTATGCTTCAGTCCCATCAGCTGTGCAAATATTCATCCAATCAAAGTTTCCTGCCAGAGAGCCGGGGTTCGTGGCATGTTTTATGTGAGCCTGTGTAAAACACGAGTCTTTATTATTCATGGAACGTTGGTTTCTGTTGCACCCTGCTCATATTTTTTTTTTAATTTGCACCGATTTGGGAAAAAGTAGCCAAGCCCACTCAGTAAAAAAAGAAATGTAAAATCAAAAGCTGAAAGCCTGCAATCTTCCTGCTACAATGAAGGCAGAGTTTCACACGCAGCCGGATGAATAAATAAGCAGACTCTGAGTTTAAACCTCACAGCCAGTTGATAAAAACGCTGGTTGCGTAACGCTCGTGAACCCTGGAGATGCCTCCTTCAAGTGGCTGCTGCATTATCTGCCTCCTCCATCAGTGATGTTGGTTTTTTTACACCAGTCTCTCCATCATCTGCCAGTTGGACTATCCTGGGAGACGAACTCAAAGCTACGGGCTAAAACGAGAATCTTGTTCTTTTGAGCTGAAAATCAGGCCGTTGCTTCCAGACATGTTTCTTGCCTCCCGTGGAACCAGCCAGACTTACAGGGAAAGTATTTCAACGCCGTTAGATGTAAACTTGTTTACTTCTTATCAGGTGCATTTACAAGTGCTCGTGTTTGTAACAATCATTACAAAAACAGAAGATTTTACCATGGCAGGTTCCTTTTATTTATTTATTTCAATTTAAATTACACCAACTTATAGCCCTTGATTAATTAGAAAGATCCTGGAGAAACTTTGACAGGACTGCCACGTTGCAGCCATTTTATGTGTTGTGGTTCACTCGGCTACCACTACGTGGAATTTCAGCTCATTGTGGCAAAAATTCAACGAGTTAAGTCATATTTTTATTATTTTAAGCTATGGTAGCCATCTTGGATTTTTGATTTGGATTCAGCATGTGATGGGGAACGTTCTCAGCTCTAACCACACCAAATTTCAGTTCTGTATGTATAAAAATAGCTGATTTAAAGCCATTTAAATTTAGCTTTGACAGCCATCTTGAATGTTTTAAGTTATTATTTATTGGGCATTGTTCTAAGCTACTATCACACCAAATTTCAGATTAATAGTTCTTAAAAAAATGGCTGATTTACAGTATATATATTAGCTCAGGTGGCCATCTTGTGTAGATGTATCAAGAGTCTATGAAAAATGACAAATAAAAATGGTGTCTTTGTTTGCAAATTACGTTGCCATGGTTACTGGAGACATTAATAAAAGTAATAGCACACATCACGGTGCTGAGCCGGCAGGTTTGATGCAACCTTTGTGGGGGGACACGTTGCAGTTCGGGTCGCATTAAAGTTGACGGAAGAGTACGATATAAAGTTAAGAAACACGAAGTCAGGTGGATAATAAAAAATGGCTGCTTTTCTAAGAATTGGTTTTCCTGCAGGTGTCAGGAAAACATTTTAAATTCGAAAGCCAAGTTTTCCATAAAGGATTGCATTTTGCTGCCTTTGTCATTTTGCTCATTTTACGTAGATAACTGATAAATTTATATTAATTTTTGATTAAACCTCCATGATCATTTACGATGCGTTAGCTCTTGACTTCATTATGGAAGACGTGTTTTTAAAATGAGTTGCTGACAGACATGGAGTCTTAATGCCAGCATTCAAACTTACTGTGTTGCCCTTAATGTGTGTGTGTTGGGGATCAGTCTCAGCTACTACCAAACCATTTGTAGATCACTTTTCATAAAACTCAACAGCAATTTCTGTTTAATTGTGGCAGCCATCTTGTTTCTTGATGGTGATCATTTGTAGACGTTCATCCAGTGATTTCCCTCGAGTAGTTCATGAGATATTTTGCTAAAAGACACATGCACACTAGCAAATGCATGATCGCCCACCTTCCACCATGGAGGGCGGTGATATAAAACCGTTGAAATTCTTCAGATCACAACGAGAGGATCTACCAGGAGTTTGATTCTGCAGTTTCTCTGAACCTGTTTGTTTAAAACTGAACAGCTTCAGAAGCTAAAATCCCTCTGCGAGGAAACAACCGTGCACGACGGAGGGAGTAATAATCATTTGTGAAAGGTTCACCGTTAGTATTTGCATCTTTGATCCATCAGGATGGTCTAAGCCTTTAATCTTGGGCTGTCTACGGCTGGTTCTGTTGCTCAGGATTTGGATCTTTTCGCTGCTGTTGTCTCTGCTGTGATTTGTTTTCATTGGAAACGTCTGACGTGGAGGAGCTGATGGTGGTTTTTCTGCACGTACGCACGCTCGACAAGCACTCAGGGTTTATTTAAAATGCTCGGCTCAGATTCACAAACGTCTTTCTCTTCAGCGTCGAGATGAATTTGGGTTCAGGAGTTCTGACTCGTTGAGCAGAAATGTTTCAGTAAACAGTCCTGCCTGCAGAACGGATCGACCCCGAATATTTCTGACGTCCACGACTACGTTCACATCGACTGATCAGACTTTTATCAATCAACTAATCATTTTTATTTAAAATATCCAAACATTTTATTAAAGAAAAATGTGTTCTGCAAATGTTCACGTTCCACTTTAAAACAGCTGCAAACATTTTTAAATGAAAGCTGCGGATAAATCCTGAAGGAAACCGGTGAAGGAACGAGCGGCGCCTTCGGAAACGATGTTTAGGAGTCGAGAAAGAAAATCTGCCTCTGCTGTCCACCGAAGGAGCAGGTGATCTGGATCTACGACGTAACAAAACCGAGTTCAGTAGAAAGACATAGATAAAACTGAATGAGTCCAGGTCTGGCAGACCCACGTGGACAGCAGGAAGTCATCTACATAGAAAGAAAACAGGATTAAACTGAACCTTGCATCCCAAACTTCACATCCACACAACGCTTATTCATCATCATCGTCCTCGTCATGATCATCCACTGGATCCGCCCTCTTGGCAGAAGGCCTGCAGGATCTGCTCTTCTTCTCTGCCTTGATCTTCCCAGAGCCTCCCTTGGCGTTGCAGGCAGCGACGTCCTTCTCGTCTTTCTCCTTCAGTTTGGCGACCTTGACCTCGTCTCTCTTCGGCACTCTGCGTGGACCACAGCTCACTGAGCTTCTTGGCCACGTCTCAGATGGAGATGCCAGGGTTCTCCTTAATCTGAGGACAGTGGTCTGAACAGAAGACAAATAAAGCAGAGGGAGGCCTTTTGGGGGCATTAGAGTCCCTTTTCTCCTTCTTGGCACCTTTGGGAGAAATGTAGGACTTCATCTCCCGGTCATCCTAATCGTTCTTGGCCATATCGTCAAAGTTCACCTTCTCCTTGGCTGACATGGTCTTCCAGCTCTCAGAGCACTTCTTGGAGAACTCTGTGAAGTTCACGCTGGTTCCTGGGTGTTTCTTCCTGTGCTCCTCGCGGCAGGTCGCCACGAAGAAGGTGTCGGCTGAGACCTTCCCTCATCGTGGCTGCAAACAAGCTGTTTCCAGTGAGACCAGTTGTGGACGTGTCTACTCTATAATTTTAAATAAATTATACATTTCTTCTTAAATCAAAGGTGTTTGCTGCTTTTCTCAGGCTGAGTCTTATAAGTTTTCTTTTGTATGACATGAATTTTTTTTTAACATTTATTTATTCAGGTAAATTATCTTGAAATGAAAGTCTGGACTTGAAAGTTTAGTTTTATTTTAAGGACATTAAAGACATGAAATGATAAACTGCTGCAGACTACGTGGCTTCTCCAGATATCTTGAGAACTTCCAGAGTTCAAGACAAAAATAACTGGACTTGTAACAGAAGACATTTTGCTTCTTCTCATCCGAGGAGCTTTCTCAATTCAACAATTGTGTTAGAAATAAAGTCCAGCTGTTTTTGTCTTGAACTTTTTGAGTTGACCATGTCCTGGACGACTGAGAATCTGCACCAGCGTCTTGAAGATTTTAATTTCATGTTCAAGTCGCACTGAATTCTGCGTGTTTGCAACCAGGAGAAGACCGCCCCACGCTGTGATGTTTGAAGAAGACAGTTTTTGAAAATCACTTCATTTATTTATTTATTTATTTATTTGCGTGCACGGCTTGAAAAACTGCCGTCTTGGTCTTGCACATTATTTCTCCTCCCACATCGGAACCAACTCCAAATAATTACTGGCAACGTTTGAAAGATCAAGTTGTGGATCTGTTAGACCCACCACCACACCAGATGTTATTCAGTTGGTTGTGGCAGCCATCTTGAATCCAGCTCTCTTCAAAGGTTAAGGCTTTTCTACGTTTGATTATTTAATAAAACAATAAATCTGTCTTGAACCATCCAGACAGAGACTGTCCGCCATTTGACACGAGCTGGGTGAAGTTCAGCAGGTTCTCACTGGACTGTTCTCTCTGCGAGCGGCTCTGCCATCAGTTTAATGTTAGTCAAGTAAAAAAATAAAAATAAAAGCCCGGTTACCGTAATATGAGGAACAAAAGCAGCAGGAGCCACATGTAAACTCACAGGAGCTTTTCATGCAGCTGAAGGTAAATGTGATACTAAGCTCATTTGAGTCGAGTGCATCTTCGTCCGTCTTCGAGTGCTTTTATGATTTCAGACTACTTCATTCAAGCACTGGCTGCATTTATGACCGTCTGCGTGTTCGTTTCTCCGTCCAGGTTTAATGACGCTTTATTTAGTTGCAGTAATGAAGATGTTCTGTCTGAAGACGAGAGGCTTAGCGAAAGCAGGAGGCTGTGAACGTTCCCCTGAAGCCCTCGGTGCTGTGGGTGTCGGTTCAGGGTGAACCTGCCGCACCATGCTGTGCATGAGAGCGCTCGTTACTTGTTTACGTCTTGATCCGGCCTCCCACTCTGTTGACGCACGTGCACGACTCTGGATTTTTCTCAGATTCAGGAGATTAAGGAGTGGGGCGTGGGCGTTGGACGAGTTAAAAAGTCACGGCTCACAGGATCAAAGCTGCGTGTTTTATTTTGTAGGGCTGGACCAATTTCCTCTTTGTTCTCGGGGGTTCTGGTTCATGAACGTGGCGTTTGTGAGAATTACAAGTAGTTTACGTCAGACCCACCTTGTTGCACCAAACCTGCCTCCCTGCTGTGTTTTTGTCTTGTCTTTATTTAAAATGAGTTGTTTCCCATTAAAACCAACATGCGTTGTTGGTTATTTACAGCAGATGGCCTTTCCAGGAGGAAAGGGATCAAATTCATAAATTAATAAAGTCAATCATGCAAGTGTTTTTAATAAAAGAGAACAAATTAAAAACACTGAGGATGTAAAGGTTTTTTTAAACTATTTTAAATTTTGCACACAATTTGAATCTTTTAATCCAGTTAAAACCTGTTTTTCTGTCCTTTCATCACTCGGTACCGTATAAGGTCAGTAATAATTTAGTTACCTGAGTGCACATGGCTGTTGGCAAAATATCTCATGAGCCAGTGGACAGTTTATGTAACTCCTCAACAGAACAGCTACAACTGAGTTAACAAGCACAAAAAGGGCTTTAACTCTGAGATTTTTATGTTTTATTCTGTACAGAAAACTTTGTCATACTTGGTGCGTAAAGTGTTTTTCTTTAAGGAATGTGACTTTCATTAATCTAGTGATGAATTTAAACCTTTTTAAAAAATGTGTTAATTTGTTGTTAAATAAACTCCTGATGTAAGATCCTTGAAATTCCTTCAACTTTTTCTAAACTGAGTTTTATTGAGACATAAAAAGTAAATACAGTCTCCAGAAGTTCTTGTAGTTGAGATGTGAAACATGAGAACTTCTGAACTTTTTTTTAATGTTTCTGACGTTTTGCAGTAAAAGTCCCTAAAACTGATCGTTTTGGATGAACGGCAAAACAAACAGAAAGATGAGATTAACATCTGTTGCCCCGTAAATTTTAATACGCAAGACTTTTTTCAGGATTTAAAGTTTCCAGAATCACCGGAGACTCTGGTATTTTAACCTTAAAGGACATTTAGATCCATAAACTTGTTGAGCCCATGAGTCCAGCCTTCTGAGCAGTCCAAGATCAGGCAGCCGGGCATGTATGAGATCCTCAGCTCCTCTGGGGAGATGCAAGAACTTTCCAGAGCGATGCACATCCATGCATCGGTCCACCGATCAAGGCTTCACGGGCCGGCAGTCAGACAGACGCACTCAGAGGATCATCATGACGTCCTGCTGGAGATTTCTCAAAGGACACGAGTGAGACTGATCATGAGAAGCAAAACCTTGTTCTTCTTCTTCTTTTTCTTGTTCTTCTTTCTCTTCTTGTTCTTTTACTTCTTGTTGTCATTCTTTTTCTAGTTCTTGTTCTTCTTGTTCTTCTTTCTCTTGTTCTTTTTTGTGTTCTTCTTGTTCTTTTACTTCTTGTTCTTCTTTTTCTAGTTCTTGTTCTTCTTTTTCTTGTTCTTTTTTGTGTTCTTCTTCTTGTTCTTTTACTTCTTGTTGTTATTCTTTTTCTTGTTCTTGTTCTTTTTATTCTTGTTCTTCTCCTTTTGGCTTTTCCCTCTTCAGGGTCTCCACAGTGAGTCATCCTCCTCCACCTCACTCTGTCCTCTGTGTCCTCTGTCCTCACTCCACCCACCTCCATGTCCTCTCTAACTGCATCCATATATCTTGTCTGTCTTTTTTCTGGTGGCTGCATCTCTAGCATCCTTCTACCAATATAAGCAAGTATCAGTTCATTCCTTTATAAACAAAGTTCCTCCAACGTCTGTCAGTAAAATAATGAGTGAAGCTTAAAAAAAGTTAAAAAATTAGGTGTCAAAGGCTAAAGACAGAGCGATGGCTAAAAGTAGCAGCTGTCTAAAAGTTGACAGTAGCAAACTCCTAACTAAAAGCATCTAAAGGTTAGTCAGAAGCTAAATGTAGTAAAAAGCCGGCTGATGTAAAAATGAAATGAAAAGTTACTAAAGGTAACAACTAAAATGAAAAGCTATAAAAAGCCCAAACATAAAAGTAGCTGAAGGAAAAGTAACAAGTTAAAATATATAAATATGTTGTACTGGATCATTAATTATGACAGCAAAGAAGATTATTCTATTCCACAATTCTTTGTAGAAAAGTTTTTAAAGTGTTCTGTATTAAATACAAACTTTTCATTTCTGTAATAAAACCATAGTCCTTATAAGAAATTTTAGCTTCGAGTTTATTTTCTGACCTCCTGAGATCATCACCGCGGCTCGATGTCGGTTTGAGTTTCCCCAAATTCTTGGAAAATCAAATGTAACCTCGTGACCTCCAGGACAACAGCTTCTGAGAAGATGAGGACGTGTTCCCGGCTCCACCGCCGCTTCAGAGCTCAGCTTCTGTAAAGTTTTAAGTTTGAACACCGCATGACCTGAAGTGGAGCAGAAGCTGCAGAAGTGAGGTCTCCTGGATGAGCCGGTCTGAATCCAGAGGAGGAACTCTGAGGTGAGCGTTTCAAACAGCAGTGCAGGCGTCTCCTGCTAAATGAGCTTAAACTTTCTGCCAACTTATAAAAAAAATTAATTTTTCAAAAGAAGCTGTGAGTCGAGCTCACAGGATCAATCTGATGAAGACCTGACGCTTCCCAGGAGCTTTAATCCTACAGAGTGATTTTAAAAAGGATATGAAATGTAAAAATCTCTGTTTAAAAACATGTCGGACTCCAAACAGATCTGTGAACTATAAACACATATTTAAGATTTTTAAAAACCCTTATTGAGCCATAGCTGCAGCTGAGAAGTTAGCTGCAGCTGAGAAGTTTCACTCAGTGTCGAGGATGTATTTATACATTTTAAACTTCTGCGTTCGTGTTCTGAAGCAGGAGGTGAACACGTGCGGGTCTCTGCAGAACACTCGGGGCGGGTCATCCCCAGAATGGACAGGATGGACGTTAAGAACATGACTGGAGTTAGAAAAACATCTCGAGCTAGCTTATAGTCCCTAAAGCAGTGGTCCCCAAACTACGGCCCGCGGGCCGGATTCGGCCCGCCTCCACATTTGGTCCGGCCCCCAGAACAATACCAGACAGCATTTAGATTTTTTTTCACATATGTGTATTTGTATTTGATAATAAAGTTGGACTTTTGCAATAAAATGTTCCTTAGTTATGAACTATTTTCATTATTAACTATTAGTAACTATTTCATACACGCATATAACGTGACATTCTGTTC